>JAFBMS010000056.1:2710376-2980856 GCA_019788955.1 Albula glossodonta | reverse complement strand
TGTGCTCGTGTGTGTGTGTGTGTGTTTGTGTGTGTGTGTGTGCGCGTGTGTGTGTGTGTGTGTGTGCTCGTGTGTGTGTGTGTGTGTTTGTGAGTGTGTGTGTGTGTTTGTGCAAACGATTGGCTTTTATCCATCATCTGAATAGAAAGAAGAAATTCCACAAAAAGCCTTAAATCAGCACTTTCCAATATTGTGCAGCAGAACATACTGTACATATGTTATACTGTACATATACACATATAATTCACAGATATCATTCAGAAATCTGCATGTTTTACATATAGTGGAAATATCAATGTATAAAAATACCCTCTCATAAAAGCTAAGAATCTTGCACTTTAACGGCACGTGATTTTTTTGAATTACAAATGTAAAATAGTGGAGGACAGAGCAAAAATCTATCGAAAGTATGTTTGATAGAGACATTATAGAGGGCACTATAGATATTAAATCTTTGGGTGAATTTAATCAGATACACAGAGTGTGTCTTAAATCCCAAATTGTCATGGTTTATGTAATGAGGTTTGGACAGCCCTGAGTACTGGCGCTTTCTAAATTTCTGAGGCACGAAGTAGCCAGATGTACCAGCACCCCCTCATGGAGGGTGATCTGGGATAGGGCCGCTTCTTCAACCTACCTCCTCATAAGTGCCAAGCTGAGAGGCGGTTGACTGGTCAAGAATCAAAACTCATGAGTTAATGTTTAGCTCGCGGGCTACTTTATAGAAAGAGTTTTCATATTTTTTTTTTTTTTTTCTTCCAAAACCATGTTTCATGGCCTATGGGTGGCTCACATGGTAAGACATTTGCCTGGGAGCCCTGAGATCTTAGGTTTGAAACCTGGTCTCACCATTACCGGCTATGGCCAGAGGTCCATTTAGGCAAGGCAACAATTGGCCTGGAATGATAGAGGGTAATCCAGCTAAGTTTGTTGGTCTCATCACTATAGAGCCCACTCTGGTCAAGGTTGGACACCTGTGGTGGGGTACACTGATTTAACCATCCTCCAATTTCACAGGCAGTGTGCAATTACTGGTGCGGCTGCAGTGTGAATAGAAGCGAGAGCGTCGTCACATGAATCGGAGGAGTCACGTGTTTGGCTTCTCCTCCCAAAGCCAGCAGAGTGGGTGCTGCGATGAAGTCAACAAGTTTGGCGGAGTTCAGGCTGGGAAATCTGGGGGGGGGGGGAACATGTTTGTGTCCTTCATAAAGGACCTAAAACTGGGTCAGCTGATACTTCTGCACAAGTGTGCGGTGTAGAAAAAGGTCTCTTCAGGTTTTTGAATCCTGTGTGCAGGCTGAAGAGTGGTCCAGGCTACATAAACAACCACTTGACCACAAACCACCTAAGCAGAATGAAATACAGAGACAGACGTATCCCTCTGTGTTGTAAACTCAATGCACCTCAAACCAGGAGTCCAGACCAAACACATTTCCAAAATTAGCATGCCTTGGACTAGCTGCACTCTGTTTTGATGTTGTGAGCCAAGGGCTTCGTCCGCAAATAGAGAATATTACCTTGAGTTATAATTATTATGTTTATTTCAAAACCATGTAGCGTCAGTGGAATACAGCACTTATATGGCTACAACAGTCACAATCAAAACTGCTATAAAAAAGCGTGACCTTACACAGATATCACACAAATTTGGAATTTTCAAAGATACGATACAACAGTAACTTTATCTGCTAATATTTCTTGTATCCTTGTGATTTTCGTTTTGATTGATTTGATATTTGACCTTTATTGTCTTTATTTCTCTAGTGTCAGTGCCCCAGTTTTACCCCAAAAAACAGTCTTAAAATGTTCTTCTCTGAAAATCTCTCTTTTTTCTTTTCTTTTTTTAAAAGATAATGAAGGACTTGCCCATTTTCTCTTTTGCTACATTTCATTTTAACATTATTCTGGGACATTGATTCTGACAGCTTGTTTTATTTAATTTAGACGCTACAGTTAAAAAAGGCGGCTTTGTCACCTGACATTGGGAATAGAGGAAATAATATGTTCTTTTTTTAGTGTGCTAAATCTTGTGTGTTCAATATAAATTGAGTGACTGAGTGCATCTCTTTATTAGCAAAGGATAATGGGCTCTATCATGCAATTTATTGGCTGGAACTCAATCAACATTCGTCCTTACCTTTGGCTCACAGTTAAAAGCAAATGCAGGTGTTCATGTATATCTTCACAGTTTGTTGAGTTCAGCAATCATGAAAATGACCTTTTCTAACTGTTCTTTCAGGGAAACAATTCTAATGTTCTTATTGAATTACAAGCAAAAGTTAAGGATGAATGTTGATTTAATGCCAGCCATTATGTTTATCACAGCTTGTTTAATTTTTTTAATTCTTAGACATGAGTCCCATATGAGTTATTGTATATATTCCATGGATGCTCTATGGGGTGACTTCATAACCATACCGATGACATACTGGCTGTTATAGTACACAGTGGAGTGTGGGAGGTCTCGCAACAAAACCCACACCTGCTTAGCTTAGCTAGAGCTCGCAGTGGCTTGGCTAAGGACCACGTATTCAGGGGGACAGCACATGCTTATCTGCTGTCCTATGAATTGATAGAAGGCTTTTTTATGAAAGCAACAGGCTCAAGGGGGATAACAAAATGATAGATCCATCATGCTGTATTGCATGAATGCAACCAACATTCCCCAAAAATCCGTTCTTCTCCAAAACACAGTAAATTCAGTTAGCATGAAAAAACTGGATTGTGATTTTTTTTTTAAAAAAGTAACACATCGTTATTTATGAGTGACAAAGTGTTTGATTCAGTCCAAGCATGTAGGTTTTCTCCAGCACATACAACACAACACAAACAGCCACCAACATTCCCCTCATATCTTAGACAAAATATGTTATACTGTACAGAAAATGTGTATGATTATGTTATATGCTGCTTCGTTTATACAGCTGGAGTTGCGCTGGAATGTCAGTCATGCTCCCCCTCCTTCGCTGAGGTGTTAGACATGAATGTTCCGCACAGCAATATGGAACATCTGTGCAGCGCTGTTCCAAATGATTGACATCCGGGGCCCAAGGCTAGGAGGAGTTTATTGTGCAGTTACACAAAGAGTTGGTTAGTCAGAGTATGGAGGAGGAGGAGCAGGGGTGTTTTTCTGACTGACACCACACCGTTAGCCTGTGAACTGTGAACACCTGGCATGCTGTTTACGGGGAGGTAATGAGCACATCGCTAACGTGCTAACAGGAACCCAGGCTTGACTCATCCTGATGGATGCATATCACAGTCCAACAACTGACCTGTCAGTGAAAGTGTGAGTAGATACATAGATATAATTTACTTCTTATTATGAATTTTCTGCTCTTTCATTGACTCTCACAACTAAACTCTCATGCTCTTCTCATATGTAAGTCTTCCTGTAAACTTAAACTTAGGTGTTGTAAGAAGTGAAAGTGTCTACTAAATGACTAAAAATTTTTTTTAAAAATGTAAATGTCATAAACCGTGGTGCTGTACATAAACAACTTGCTAAAGTGCTGCGCCACACAACTTGGACCCCACTCGCCAAAGTCCCATGACATTAACCTTAGTGCTTGTTGAAATGAGGTTCTTTTGACCTCATTAGGTTGGACCTACACTCACCTGTAAATCATTGACTCACACAGCCAAGCTGGTCACTGCTCAGAAACATTGAGGCACTCATAGAATATGGTAGCCACTCCCAGTTTTGGTTCTGAGAAACCTCACTCACCATCAGTACTAAAAAGCCCTACAGCTCTGGGGCTATATACACTAGTACGACTTCAAGCAACTTCTTACATCCTATCCTGAAAGCAGAAAAGAATGCTTTAACGGCATAATGCTAGCTGGTATTATTATTTTGGACCTGTAGGTAGTGGAAAAATCACAGTTGTGCCAAGGTTGCTATTTTCCTCTTTCCTTTTATCAGTACTTTTTTTGAGTGTCTATCACAGGGACTATGTCATTTTCTTTGTGGAGCAGTAGTATTTTAATGGTTATAAAATTTCACCTGGAGAACAGTGTTTATTTTCTTTCTTTATTTATTTTTACATTTTTTGCTTTTCTTTAGCACTTGACTTCATCAGCCTTGCACAGGCTTGGAAAAAAGGCCAGGCTCTCACTGAACTTGTTAAGAGTCATCTTGATCAATGACACACAAACCTGCAGTTCTTTTATAACACCCTCTAACTTGTAACGCCTCCATGGAGTATATACTTACTATAATAACTTAAAGCCTCACTCGATTTCCATATGTCAGGGTCTTCAGGTGAACATTATTGCACTCACACCTGATGGAGCCTAAAATGCAAGCTGTAACATATGTGACAGTGCATGGGAAATCAGAAAATGTACTTTTATGGGCATACAGTATCCAGCTATATAAACGGATAGCATGTAGAAATGTAAACTGTGCAGGTTTTTTTTTTTTTATTATTATTTGGGTTTGGTGTGGGGGGGGGGGGGGGGCAGTCTGTTGCAAGTTTGCTGCATTTCTTAAAGGCTCACCTGACATTTTTTCAGCCTTGTCACATCCTGGTGTCACACAACGATAAAAGTCCAAAAATAGAGACGTGTCAATCAAACTGTAGTTTCCCCATTTTCATTTACATTTTAAGCAGTAAGCAGGTACTCTTATCCTCTTATCCAGGGCAACTTGGACATTTTACATTTCTTCACACTACCCATTCACAGAGCTAGATACTGTATGCCCATAAAAGTTCATTTTCTGCTCTCCCATGTACTGTTGCATATGTTTTTGCTAATACAAAAGATACGATGTAGCGCTCCTGGTTGTAAAGTGACTGAGCAAATGAGGGGTGTTACTTTTATAGCTAGTTCTGTGAACTCCTATGTCACCACTCTCTACTTCAATTCTATGCGTATTTCCTCGACAGTAAAACCTCGAGTGAGGCTGGAGCCTGGCCAGTCGGCTGCTGCGGTATGTACTTAAGAAGTGTGATATATTTTAAGGCTTATTTAAGTAATCTTTAGTGCAGTGAAACAATAAATGATATGTTATGCTCATTGCATTTATACCTAACTGTGAATTGTCTAATATTACTTGGTCTTGACAGCAGTAATCATAAAATGTTAGAAAAAAACTGTTGAAAGTTTTCTGTTGAAATGCGTTAACACTTACATGGAGAAAAAGTTTGGCTAAAAATATGTACCCATGGAATGCGTTAAAATTAGAGCTGTCAAACCTAACATGTCAGCTTTTGCAATTGATTAGAAAAGTTTAACGTGTTCACAAAACAGTAAAAGCAACTCATTATGATGATGTAGCAAGCACACAGCATCCCAAAACATCCACACCTGGGATGGAGAAGGAGAAAGACGGATTTCCACATGGAGAGCTAATGCCAACAAAGCTAATGCTAACTCAGTGGAATCCAATAACACGATATATCAAATAGTATTATTACATTTAAAAATGTGTAAAATGTTTACATGCGATGGTATTAAATATTAATGTTATTTTATTTTATACATATTGTTGTTTTTTTGTTCCTCCCTCGTACAACCTCTGTGAGGGATTACATTGTTGGAGAAACATGCTGTGATGTGCACAGTGCCTCACTCATTCTTTATAACAGAGTTGTAAAGGGGTGGTCTAGAAAAGTAATTTACACTTTCTTCTACTAAGAACATGCATATACATGCAGATCTATGTATGTGTGTATATGTGTTTGTCTTCATCTCCTAAAAGCCTGTAGGTACCAGCAATCCTAGATGTGCTGCTTTTTCTACAGATTACTTAGGAACTGAACTCAAAAAAGGGCATTTTTAAGACAGAAAAATGACGAAGTGTGAATGAGAGACATGACTGCATAATGTATAAATTCAGGCAGGCGCAATTCTGTCTGCGTTGCCTGGGATGTATTTTTCCGCAGTGAAATCATCAACATATCCTGGCAGCCCAAGTAACCATAACATTAGACAAGGATAAGCCTTTTTCCCTCAAATATATTTACCAGCAGGAATTTCCATGGGAGATTTAAAAATAGAGGTACAAAATATTCCAGCTGGAACAGCTGTCCAAGAGAAGACAGGTGGTTTGACAGAAGTCATTGACAGAGGTATTAAGCATATTATGGTCTGTAATAGAGGGCCGGGATTAAAACTGTATTCATAGCAACTCATCAAATTCAGGCAGTTAGATTAGCTGCCTGGCATTAAATTGGAGGTGAACTTTTGCTGCATATGTACGCTTATATATCTGAAAGCTTTGGGGAAACAGGACAGTTTTGATTAAAAAAAAAAAAAAGAAATCCCTCAAAACGTATAGATGTTAAATGTGCTGCTTCCTTACAACTGTGACCCTGTTGCTGAAAATCAACTAAAATGAAGAAAAAATGAGTCATTGGTTCAGACCAATATTACAGTACTTTGCATCTTACAATACTGATGCAACAAACGCTCTTTCCCGAAAACGTGGTTCATCTGAGGTAATCGGTGAGTAATTTGAATGGACAGCAAAAATCGCTATACCGGAGAGGCAGGACTGATGCTATCTTTCCTCATTGTCAACGAACTGGCCTGGTTTACTCCACTATGTCCAGGTGCATGTTATCAAATCAAAAAAAAAAAAAATGTGATACAGACATTATCATTTTGATTAATTAAGTAGAAAATGGTGTGCTGCTTCTGTCAATTTTAACAGGACCTTGGCTGACCTGCAGCTGAATAATCCTGTTCTTTGGGGTGTGAATAGCAGGGTAGCCATGCACTCCCCTAAAAGTGCCGAATCTGGTCTGTGAAATATTGACATATTTGATTGTGCCTCTTCTTTTAAAGTGAATTAATCCATCTCCATTGTGATACAGGCTACCTAGGTGAAATAATAGCATATGTTAAGGCATATTAGCGCTCACAAAACTATGTGGCGTGGCTTTACCAGGTTGATACGAACCCCCACTCCCGCTGCGGCCATCCAGGCAGTCCATCTGTTCTGCAGACCCCCAAAGTGCCAGCGTATAATTCACACTCGGCTGGTGCGCTCTGTTCCACATGCTGACGCTTGTTATGTCCATTTGCCAGGCTTGCCAGCCTCCATTTCTTGTTTCTCACCCCAGTGTATCATTTATCTTTTTCTTAGGGGGGTAAAGGTATTAAAAGTTGCACTGCCTTAGCAATTGTCTGGGTCTGTTTATTTTTGTTTTTTTTTTACTTAAAACTACAACTCCCAGAACCCCATGCCATACATTCTGCCATATAACTTAAGTGAACACACAGGGAAAAAGACAGAGAAGGAGAAGAAGGAAGAGGGTAGTAAACACTCAAAGAGTGAAGGCAGGGATGCACACTGGATGAAGCAGTGGTAGGGCAAAGCTCGAAACAAACAACACTTTCATCCCTCGCTCCGACAAACCCAGCCATGCTGAATAAACTAGTGAACAGAGACATGGGGGAATGCAAACTACTCCCAGCCTCTTTGGAGCTCTCCTAGATCTGCCAATATTACTTATGGTTTGTTTCCTCTTGTTAGAAAAAGCAGCGATGACGAATCTCCATTAACAGAGACAGCAGACATGCGATCCGACGGTCAAGAGAAGATGCAGACTGGCAAATTGGCCAATAAACCGCCAAAGGCGCAACTATAACGCACACAGTTCACGGTCTCATGGGAGAACTTAAGGCAGCGTAGTGGCCCACTCTCCCCAAAGTGGCAACTAAGTGGGAGCTGACTAATGGCATGTGTAATTAAAGGAGTCGATTACGATGACAGAAAGAGGACACAAAGAATAGAGAATGGAAACAATCATTACAAGACAAACACATTGAGGGCTACCATGCACAAGCCGTGACGTGCTCCAAAGACCATCCACTGGCAGAAAAAAGTTTACATTCCTACCGGCATCGAAACTATAGCAACTGTGCCATTTGAGGCTCATTAGAGAATATCAGCTGTTTGCTTCCAAACATTTTTCTATGACCCCACTCTGTCTCCCAGGAGCATGGTTTTGATTTTGTCATAATGTCACTGTTTTTTAGTATTGTGTTTTGTATTTTTGGATATGAATATTCATGTTTGCTCCCCTTTTGGCCTGGCCCCTCTTGGAAAAGAGCTGCAAGCATCAGTATTCCACATGGGTAAATAAAGGAACACATAAATAGAACACAAATAAATTCACCTCGAGGAAAATAAAGTACAGGTATATCGGGCACCATCCGACTGCATACACGTCTGTGGTCCCATAAGGTTATAATGGAGTTCAGAAATCCCGATCGGAGAATGGGCCATAGTGTACGTTAGATATTTAACCCGTATATTACCTTGCCAGATACATTAGCTGAAATACAGTAGTGTATGTGTACAGTATCTTGGATATTTAGTCAATACAGGTACACCACAGTATCCCAGTAGTCGACAGTATAGCTTTAATAATATGGCGATCGCACAACATCCAGATCACATAACGGCCGATTTCACGGAACGTATCGTGGACGTTAAGCGACGCATACCTGTATATTTATTCAGTCTTAAGGAAACAAGGCCATTGGATGCCGGGTAGCATATCCTGCATAGCGATAATCCCTGTGCATTCTCACAGAATCAAGACTCAGATGTGTGTTTTCCATTACAGGAGCGGTAACTGTAGCATAGTGGCTCAGGTGCTTGCCTGAGACCCAGAAGGTTGTGGGCTCAAGCCCTAGAATGGTCACATTAAGCTCCTACGAAGGGGAGTGGATCCTGGTTAGTCCAACCAGCTGTGAGTTGATGGGATAAAAACATCAGTTGAGTAAATAACTGTGACCGTTGTGCCACTCAGCTTGCATTAATGTTGTTAGCAATGCTTGTCTAATGAATTCATTGATGTGATAAGAACATCTGTATAAGCATACATGTTGCTACCACATGGGTTCAAATCCCAGTCCATGCCCTGTGGTCACAGCTCTCGTCTCATATTCTCTCTGTGCTCTGCTTTTTTTCACTGTCCTGTGTGGAAAAAACCTAATAAAATACAAGAGGAATGTGGAGAGCCCATTCATTACAATCACTTAGCTGATGCTTTTTATCCAAAGCAACTTATAGCTGATTATGCTAACCAAGGGCCAATCCCCCTGGAAGCAATGTGGAGTTAAGAGCCTTGCTCTAGGGCCCAACAGCAGTGATGTTCTTGCTGTGGCTGGACTGTGGCTTGAAACATCAACTTCAGGGGACCCAGTCATGTACCTTACCCGCGAAACTACAGGCTGCCATTCACTGCTTGTCACCTACATATTCACTGCTAGTGGGAAGCTGTCTTAGGGTGAAATCAGAAGATTATGTTACCACATATCAACTTGAACACTCCACCTTTGCTGGCTGTTTAGGGGTCATATAATGGCGTATTCTCACAACAAGAGCAGAGGACATTTGCTGCCTTTGACTCAGAGTAACGTTTCTCTTATGACCTGCTGATAATGTTTCTCTTATGACCTGCTGATAATGTTTCTCTTATGACTTGCTGATAACGTTTCTCTTATGACCTCCTGATAGCGTTTCTCTTATGACCTGCTGATAATTTTTCTCTTATGACCTGCTGATAATGTTTCTCTCATGACCTGCTGATAACGTTTCTCTTATGACTTGCTGATAACGTTTCTCTTATGACTTGCTGATAACGTTTCTCTTATGACCTCCTGATAACGTTTCTCTTATGACCTGCTGATAATGTTTCTCTTATGACCTGCTGATAACGTTTCTCTTATGACCTGCTGATAATATTTCTCTTATGACCTGCTGAATTGGTCCACTTTTTGGAAATGAGGCCTCATGAAATACTTAACTCAGCACAATCTAAGCAGTCAGCTGTTCGTCAGCTAGCCATTAGTGATACAGCTTCTCATTAGCTCGTTAAATGGAGGGCGATGCCCAAGATTAGCTACAGGCTATCATAGCATCAACATCCTTTTTCCCCTCTGGGTCTTTTCAGCACTGGTTATAATCTCTTGTTAGTGAGACAAAAGTAAAGAGTGCTACATCTAAACACAACAGATAGAACCATTTTTCCTTCACTGCTACCTCCTGAACATTTTGATCGATGAAAGGCAATGGAAAGAAAATGTAACTGTTTTTTTTTACTTTGGTTGTGACAAGTCAAATATATCTGAGGCGAGTTTGTTTTTAAGCTGACTGGCTGAAGCTCTGAAAGACTGAAAATGAGAGACATAACACCAGAGTGTTATGAGAAACAATTAACTACAATCAACCTTGATTTAATATGAGATTTGTCAGGAAGGGAATCCTTACTGATTCATTAATGAATGGTAAATTTCTAGAAAACCTGGATCCTAAAAATATAAATGCTTTTACTGCAAGATTAACCCTTACAAATGACTAATCATATCAGTGTTTCTGATTATTATTTGTCTGATTCTGAGTGAATTCTGAGTGAATTCTGACTGGGACTGATTCATACTGCTGTCACCACTCTCTTCCAGTCTGTAGATTGCCCACACACTCACACATACACACACACACACACTCACACACACACTCTCACACACACACACACACACACACACACACAAACTCTCTCATACATACACACACACACACACACTCATACATACATACACACACACACTCACACACACACACACACACACACACACACACACACACACACACACACACACACACACACACACACACACACACACACACACACACACACACACACACACACACACACACACACACACACACACACACACACACACACCCCACACACACACACACACACACACACACACACACACTCACACATACACACACACACACACACACACACACACACAAACACACTCACACACACTCACTAAAACAAAAGGGGTAAAAGTTCATTATAATAAAAGCAAAGTTCATTCGCAACCAAAACTTAGCCGATCCACTGAGGAATCTTGTCTACAAAAAAAAAAACATTCTTTCCCCCCTCTAAATACCATGCCTAAATCCGAAAATACCCCTCAGCTGCACAATTCCGCAGCCGCTGGCAAAAGGTAATTAAATACCTGGACCCAGGAAGCACATAACGCACACAAGTCCCAATTAACCAATTACTCCAGCAATTCCAGTCCAATTATGTTGGTCGCTGATTCTGTCAGGCTACCTTTTGAAGCTACCACCAATGGTTCTCAAGTGCTAGGACCCTCTGAATATGCATGGCCTTGTTACAGCTAACCTCTTGATCAATAAAGGTTTTAAGTAGTGCTGTTTGTCTCCGAACCAGGCTTATAGCCGATCCTCGAGGACGCGCTGTGTACGAGTAGATTCATTCTAGCTATAACAGCGGCTGCATTGTAACAAGCAGTTAGTTATCCTTAATGAGAACCATCTAATGTCTGCTGGGGGATAGGGAACCCTCTTAAGGTGACATGATGTCAGAAATATCTATGCATGCCATGAAAAATGTATGTCCTATATTCACATCCCCAGACTGTCTGTCAGTATGATCAAGTAATGCTTTCATTTTCCCTACCTTATATATTCTGTTTAAAATAACTAGCTATCGTTGAAAGAGGCTCCGTTTTTTGTGGAAATCTGATCTCTGATACCAAACCATTTGTTAGATAATGAAGAATCCAAAAGAAAAAATAATTGGTAACACACTAAACCTACACTGTGTTAATACACGTATAAGGAAATCATTTTTGAAGAACATGAACATGTTTTTGAGAACCTTCATTAGAAACAAAAACCAGCATACTCAATGGTTCCCCAGGATAGCGTTTGAGAACCATTGTTTTTAACGTATTTTAACACACTGCGATGTTGTCTCTATCATCATTGCATGTTGTTTCAAATCAATTACTTTCTAACTAATGGTTTAGATTGACTTACTGTGACCCACTGCTCACACTTTCACCACTTAAAACATCACTGATCTCACCGATTGTTCTATAATTTGATAAATTAAATGCGTCACCTCTAAATAAAAATGGACCTCAGAGAGATCCATATGTAGATATATTTTTATTGGAGAGGTATGATTTATGTCAGTCTGAAGGCAGCAGGAAACATTTAGAGGAAAGAGAGAATAATGAAGGAAGGAACAGATTACTTGATATTGCCACAAGATAGTTTTTTATTCATTTATTGTCTTTTAAAAGAAAACTAGACCTTAAAGATAGGCTAAATAAAATGAACACAAAAGAAACTGCTTCAGGACACGACTGGAGGACCACCTAGGGAGGACTACCAACAGTGTGGTAAAACCTTGAATTACATATTCATATGTAATTATAAGAATAATTTAAATAAAATACATATATTTTAGTCAAATCAATAGAACAATCGACCTTTGAGTATTCATCTGTGATTTTGACAAGATTGACTGAGACCCCTATTTCACATTTATGTAGGCTATTTTACCATGTCAATAAAAAATGCATGAGTCTTGCATGTACTACATCCTATTATTCAAGACCCCCAAGATGCAAATTGGTATACTTTCACTTAAAGATAAATGTGCCCAATGTAATAACTTAAAACCTATTTTACATAAGCACTTTAAATGCTTCAGATTTCTATATGGGGCAGCCTATAGCCTATAGCCTAGTGGCTAAGGTACATGACTGGGACCCCTGAGGTGGTTCAAGTCCCAGTCCGGCCACAGCAAGAACACCACTGCTGTTGGGCCCTTGAGCAAGGCCCTTAACCCCACATTGCTCCCAGGGGAGATTGGCCCTTGGTTAGTCTAATCAACTGTAAGTCGCTTTGGATAAAAGCGTCAGCTAAATGACAGTAATGTAATGTATATGTAGGCGCGTGGCTATGGTAGCGTAATGAAAAGCAAGTGAACAAAAAGCACTGTCTTTGGAAACCCATTTAAACTAATACATAGTAAGTGGAGACATTAACTGCCATTAAACTGTCAAGGTGGTTTATCAGCTGTGTCTTGCGGATGTGAAATAGAATTCAAATTATAGCTCAGACCATTAAAAAGGAAATGTTGGTAATTTCAAAGTTATTGCATGGGCAATTGTAAAACATGGTTAAAATAACTTCTGCTGTTCTACTCCAGTGCCTAGTTTTTTTGTTCTTTTTTTTGGCAATTTTTTCTTCATAGAGAAATCATTTCCTGTTTTTGCAGCGCATTTTTATCGACACAATCATACAAACATATATTCCGCGGAAGAGCCTGTTAGTATCCATTACATCTCTGTCAGTGACAGTCCGAGTTTACAGCCTGGAAGACAAAATCTAAACTTAATGCAGCTCTGTGCAAAACATTGGGTCCACGATGCCTCTGCACTTCTACCCTTCCAAACATATCGGAAGAGACAACAGTCCCTGAACAGGTAAAAGGAAACAGCACATACCCTTCCACATAGGGCTAATGCCCTGTTGTCCAGTCTGTGTGCAGGTGTGCAGACATTTCCTTGAAGGCCTATATTTCATGCACACTCGAGGCAGGTGAACCACTGGTGGGGTGGGTGTGGGCGTGGGGGGGTCATTTCAGTGCTCCCCTCCCTCCCTGACACTCTTAGATGGGAGACCTTGCCTCCTGGCCATATTCACCATCAATGCTTTCGGGTTCCTCCTACAACTTTGCCATGTATCCGCATTTCAAGGACTAATGCTTTATCTGGGAAAAACACCTACAGCACTAGTCCTTGGAAGGCCGATTTCATCTATTTTTATAGAATTTAGCAAGCATAAATTTGCCTGTAATTACTCTATTGTTGTCTTTGTAATGCATCTACCCTTAATATGTAATTGTCCTTGGTCAGTTTATGTGCGGTTTTTAAAATTTAGTTTTTTTTGGGGGATAAATTAAAGACAAATGGAGTGCTTAGTAAGTAAGAGAAATCTGTGTGGACATGAGACACACAGAGTGACCGTTACAGCTCAGTGATTGGCTCTGTGCTCATTGTAATCAAAAGCATTTACTTCCTGTTGCGGCAGTGGGGGGGGGGGGGGGGGGGGTGGGCGGGTCCTGGGAATAACGTTTTCCCTCTCTGTTGTGAGGACTGCTGCTTCCGATGTTAATAACTCAGTGAGTATACAGCTATCTCTCAGGCACAGCCTCCCTAGAACTTTTCAGGTTCCATACGTTGTTCTGCCATGAGGATCCGCTGTGTTGCAATACCTCTAAAAACAATTGGCTCCTGGTATGAAACTTAAAAGCTATGAGGACAGACTCAAGATGCCTAGCCTGTTCAAGCTTAGCATCCAAAGAATGGGGAAGTGGGGGGGGTTCAAATTCATAAAAGGCAGGTAAATGGGCTTGATGCAGTGCTGGATACTCTGTAGACTGTAGGTAAATGGGCTTGATGCAGTGCTGGATACTCTGTAGACTGTAGGTAAATGGGCTTGATGCAGTGCTGGATACTCTGTAGACTGTAGGTAAATGGGCTTTATGCAGTGCTGGATACTCTGTAGACTGTAGGTGAATGGGCTTTATGCAGTGCTAGATACTCTGTAGACTGTAGGTAAATGGGCTTTATGCAGTGCTGGATACTCTGTAGACTGTAGGTAAATGAGCTTGATGCAGTGCTGGGTACTCTGTAGACTGTAGGTGAATGGGCTTTATGCAGTGCTGGATACTCTGTAGACTGTAGGTAAATGGGCTTGATGCAGTGCTGGATACTCTGTAGACTGTAGGTAGATGGGCTTTATGCAGTGCTGGATACTCTGTAGACTGTAGGTAAATGGGCTTTATGCAGTGCTGGATACTCTGTAGACTGTAGGTGAATGGGCTTGATGCAGTGCTGGATACTCTGTAGACTGTAGGTAAATGGGCTTGATGCAGTGCTGGATACTCTGTAGACTGTAGGTAAATGGGCTTTATGCAGTGCTGGATACTCTATAGACTGTAGGTAAATGGGCTTTATGCAGTGCTGGATACTCTGTAGACTGTAGGTAAATGGGCTTGATGCAGTGCTGGATACTCTGTAGACTGTAGGTGAATAGGCTTTATGCAGTGCTGGGTACTCTGTAGACTGTAGGTAAATAGGCTTTATGCAGTGCTGGATACTCTGTAGACTGTAGGTAAATGGGCTTGATGCAGTGCTGGATACTCTGTAGACTGTAGGTAAATGGGCTTGATGCAGTGCTGGATACTCTGTAGACTGTAGGTAAATGGGCTTTATGCAGTGCTGGATACTCTGTAGACTGTAGGTAAATGGGCTTTATGCAGTGCTGGATACTCTGTATACTGTAGGTGAATAGGCTTTATGCAGTGCTGGGTACTCTGTAGACTGTAGGTAAATACGCTTTATGCAGTGCTGGATACTCTGTAGACTGTCGGTAAATGGGCTTTATGCAGTGCTGGATACTTTGTAGACTGTTGGTAAATGGGCTTGATGCAGTGCTGGATACTCTGTAGACTGTAGGTAAATGGGCTTGATGCAGTGCTGGATACTCTGTAGACTGTAGGTAAATGGGCTTTATGCAGTGCTGGATACTCTGTAGACTGTAGGTAAATGGGCTTGATGCAGTGCTGGATACTCTGTAGACTGTAGGTAAATGGGCTTTATGCAGTGCTGGATACTCTGTAGGCTGGATACGCTGTAGACTGTAGGTAAATGGGCTTTATGCAATGCTGGATACTCTGTAGACTGTAGGTAAATGGGTTTGATGCAGTGCTGGATACTCTGTAGACTGTAGGTAAATGGGCTTGATGTAGTGCTGGATACTCTGTAGACTGTAGGTAAATGGGTTTGATGCAGTGCTGGATACTCTGTAGACTGTAGGTAAATAGGCTTTATGCAGTGCTGGATACTCTGTAGACTGTAGGTAAATGGGCTTGATGCAGTGCTGGATACTCTGTAGACTGTAGGTAAATGGGCTTTATGCAGTGCTGGATACTCTGTAGACTGTAGGTAAATGGGCTTGATGCAGTGCTGGATACTCTGTAGACTGTAGGTGAATAGGCTTTATGCAGTGCTGGGTACTCTGTAGACTGTAGGTAAATACGCTTTATGCAGTGCTGGATACTCTGTAGACTGTAGGTAAATAGGCTTTATGCAGTGCTGGATACTCTGTAGACTGTAGGTAAATAGGCTTTATGCAGTGCTGGATACTCTGCAGACTGTAGGTAAATGGTCTTTATGCAGTGCTGGATACTTTGTAGACTGTTGGTAAATGGGCTTGATGCAGTGCTGGATACCCTGTAGACTGTAGGTAAATGGGCTTGATGCAGTGCTGGATACTCTGTAGACTGTAGGTAAATGGGCTCTATGTATTTGTTTACTGTATGATTATTTTCCTATAAAAATGGTCCAGTTGGAGTCTTAGACTGAACTGACATGAAGTTACCATGTGCAAAGGATCATGGTCATTGACCACTGCATAAATCCACCCTAGTTATTGTTTTTAATATAACCATTTGAGCTGCAGACCAAATCATAACTCCTTCAGGCCTTGAAGGAAATTTTTTTTTTTCAGCTGGCAGAACATGAATTGAAAATTATATTTTATTTTTCTAAAATGAATGCTGTGAGCTGTTGGTTAATATGCTTTTGCTTAACTTGAGTGACGCACAGAACTGTTTATCAGTAGTCCTACCTTGTGAAACCCATTGAAGGGATCCTGGTGTAGCTTAGAGCATTAAAAAAGTGGTTGTGAGTAGAAGGCAAAGATTGATTTCTTTTGGGGATTTTGCTCATTGTGCCATGTATTGCTCCTTTGGACAATGTGTTAAATGAAAGAGGTGTGACTCAGCCACTCCAAATCATTCTACCAAGCAAATAAAAACACAAGCAGATAATATGTGGTTTAAAAAATGAAAGATGAAATAATGCATGTTGAAATTCCTGGGGTTCAGTCTTAATCGGATTGTTCATATTTTATTAGTTACTTACCGCTGACGTTGTATTTCAGGCCTCCAACTCATCTCGTCTTCAATAACCCAGTGAAGGTGAATGGGTAAAGCATGACTGACAAGGGTGTGGAACTCCTGTTGCAGAATATACTGCTGAAATATGCAGGCAACTGCAACACTCTTAGTGCTCTTGATGATGATAAACAAGACATGCTATGCAAAATGATGCAATGAGCTATGGCTTATGCTCAAACATATGAGAAACTATATTCTCTTATTCGAAAACTGCTCTGAAGGTATGTTTTTCAAATACATTAAACTATTGTCTTTATATTTAATGGTACACAGGGTTGCTTTAGGCACATCTTTAAGTGAACAAACTTTCCTTGATAGAATTTATCTCAGAAATTTGAATTTAATTTAATTTAAATTTCAAACATAATGACAGACAAAATGAATGATTTAGTGTTTACATTTAGATTCACCATTATAGTCATTTACAAGTTAAACAGAAGTAGAGGATTTCAATGAGCTAATAATGTCTTCTGCTCCTGCCACTTTGCTTTGGATTAGAATACATTGTTAAGATAATATCCCACTGCTCCATTTAATTTGGACCTCTCCCAACCCTTTCTGTTACTGTAAGCTGTAGCTGTCCAGAGCTATAGACAGATACAGTAATTATGGTCCTTAAAAGTGCTGTCAGGCTGTTGGTTGGATATTGATGGAGTCTTAGTTAGACTCTGAGGTCATGCATGACTGCGCAATAGAGAGGTTCGGCCTTGATCTAGCCGCACAATTTTTCTCTTAATAGGTGCTTGAAATTGGCTTCTCCTGATGTGTACCCATTTGGACACACATCTTTGTTTCTTCCATAATTTCACTAAGCCTCTAACCATTTGTGCTGAAACAATAAATAAGTGAAGAGATAACCAGTTCGCTGCATCCCACCCTTTTTCCACTATAATTTAATTTTATTTATTTGCTTGGCTGCTTGCCTCATCCTGGGAGACTTAAACATCTTACATATCATTTGTTTGTACAGCTGGATATTTCCTGAAGTGCAGTGCTCTGGAGTATGACACTGGCACAGCTCACCTGGATTCAAACTCGTGTGCCAATTCTGTTCCATAGTCAGTACACCATTTAACCACACCAGGGACAAACAGATGTACTTTGGATCAGATTCTACAGTATGCTACTTGTGTTGTTATTTTCTGGGGTTGTGAGAAGAAACATTTTCAGAAATGTTGCAGCAATCACTGAGAGCTACTACTCTACAACTCCCCCCCCCAAAAAAAAAAAAAAATTAAAACAAAAAAAAACATGATAGTTATTTCCTGGAACAATGAATGTTGATGCTGAAGGCACAGAACGGTTCACTCTAGGTCATCATGTCAAATATTGAAATTCCACAGAATGCGGTGAAAAAAAAAACAGATCTATTTGCTGGTGTAATGGATGGCTGGTACTCTGCTAAGTGTGTATTAGAGAGCAGAGTACACTGATGCGTGCACATTGATGTGAGCTTCGTCAGTTCTGAGAAATGTCTGCTTTTCTCCAGTTTAATAAAATCACACACACAAATAATGATCCAATGACCTCCACTCGTTCATTCATTAAATATTTCCCCAATCATGAAAAGACAAATATGGGTACACTCATAGGAAAAAAAGGGTTCCTAAAGGGTTCCTCACTTGTGCTGCTGGGGGAACCCTTACAGGTTCCTGTTTGATGTGGATTTCACTCACAGGTTCTCTGTAGAACCTTATTCTGAGGGTTATATAAAGAACCCCTTAAAGATTTCTGTGTCTAAGATGAACCTTTAAGGATTCCCCCAGCAGGACACACAAAAAACCTTTAAAGGTGCTAGAAAGCACTTTTTTCCTCAGAGTGTGTCCTTGGAAGAGGGAATAGTGTGTTTATAAAAGTTACTGGATCTGATTTCATTCCTAACATGTTTCACCGGTATCGATTTAGAGTAACCAAGGACTCAGTTCTCCTGTTCGTGGAACAGAAGGGCTGCCCTGGTGAACAAAGTGCTGTGGAAGGGGGGAAAGATTCAGGTGCGCTCCGTGTGTCGTGGAAGTTCTTCCAGCCACCTTCTGCACAGAGTAATACCTGCCAATGAGTCTGCCCACTGTCGTCCAGTGGAAATAAACAAAGTCTAATATAAACTATGCAATCCACCAGCCATCTTTGAGAATAACTCACTGCTGTGGAAAGGGGAGGATGATACCGTTGTGCTGTGATTGATGGATGTGTTTCCCAAACAAATCTGAGTATGAAACTCATCTTCATGATGAAGAGGTAAATATTTTTCAGTAACGCAGTCCAATGAGTCACAGATCACTGAAGCTCCATAAACACTCTGTGATATTTCCAAAGGATTTGCTTTTTTGTCATTTTTAAGCTCCTCTTAAATAAATAAAAACAAATTAAATTTAAATTAAAAAAAGAAACTTGAGAGTACTTGAAAATCGCTCACACTGTAGGTCCGCAGAGTTTAAAACATTAACTCGAGTGCACTTAAGAGATCAGTGACAGATTATCCCGTCAGTTTCTATAGAGAGTAATACTCGTCAATGAGTCTGACAATTATCATTCAGTGGATTAAAACAGTCAAAATCTAATATAAACCACACAATGGTCTAGCAATCTCTGTGAATAATTCTGATACCAAACTGCGCAGTGTTCATATCAGATTTGATTTAAATTTTCCATATCAAACATGACCTGTGTTTCACCGCCAATGCAGAACACAGTACCAGCAGTCCCATGGTGAAATTGACAGTCGGTGCGGGTACGTGGGCACCATCTGAATTTTCACACAGTAACGGCGTGCATCGGACCTCATGGATGTTTTCAGCTTTATTATTCCTGTTTTTTGTCTTTATTATGTATTTCTCCATGCTCAGCACCTCAGCTAATTAGGATGTGCATGAACT
Source organism: Albula glossodonta (assembly GCA_019788955.1). Lineage (NCBI taxonomy): Eukaryota > Metazoa > Chordata > Actinopteri > Albuliformes > Albulidae > Albula > Albula glossodonta. The sequence continues at coordinate 2,961,154 of JAFBMS010000056.1, read as the reverse complement.
TTCTATTTTTAAATGTTTTTTTCCCCGTACTCCACTGCCAGGCAGGCAGAATGCCTTGATGATTATGTACTTTTCTTAAAACAAAGGCATTGCAGTGGATTCAAAGGAGGGATGCAGTGGACAGTTTAAATTAAATTCAGTTCACGACACACTTTTTAACACTCAGCGGAAAGAGTAGGTATTTCCTTTCAGGATTTATATCCCATAGTCATCCTGAAATGAATAAGAAATGGTTAACCAAATGGCTTTCTGATTTTCTTACTACGCAATCTTTGTGTGATAATTATGTTCCTATAACAACTGCAACATCAAATGTAGCTTTCCCCATTTTATATAACAAGACTAAGCCATTAATTCAATCAAATTTCATTAAATTTCATTAGTTATTGTTGCCCATTTTGTCAGTTTCTTTATATAGAATACTGTTAATGATAGTGTAAATTCCATATGGTTAGTCAAAGTCCATTAGGGCTGAGATTGAATATGAACAAGACTGGCTTTGTGTGGTTTTATAATGCATAAACAGTAGAGAAAAGTCACAACTCCAACCAACAAAAACCATCATAAAATGTAGATATACTAATGAGTCATTTGCTTCAGCTTTTGTCTTATTGAAATAATTGTGCAAAAATATAAATCACATTCAAACCAGCTGTGATTTACAAATGGCAAAGAGACACATGATTGTTTTATGTCACTGTAACTGAAGATACTGAACTCTGAGCAAAAAACAGAGCTGTAGGGGTCACATGACAGCTACCGTTGCAGCTGTCTGAACATTGAGTGAGAAAAACTACAGCAAGGTTTGCCTGCTATTAGTTAAAATCATCCCAACTATGCAACTGGTTCTCACATGATAGAGTTTTTTTTTCCACTGAAAGGAAAAAAAACACTTTTAAACAAGTATTGGATTTTAATAATCAGAGACTGCCAAATGAATTCTGTCACAGGGAGAGAGAGAAAGAGAGAGAGAGAGAGAGAGAGAGAGAGAATGAGAGAGAGAATGGGGTGAGTTTATGTGTTAGTTTGTTTGCCTATAAGTGAGAAACAGACCGTGTGTAATGATGTCCTCTTACATCCGTGCCTGTGAGAGCATATGATCCACCGTTAACAGAAAACCATGGGCAACGTGCAGTTCAGAGCAGGGCCTGTAGAGGGAGCACTGTCTCCAGGCCACTACCATTCTGAGCCAGTAGAGGGGGAGCCAGTGCTTTGGAAAGAGCCAAAAGCAGGCACAGAGCTCTGCTGAACAGACATAACTCACAGCAGAGTGCTCAGCCAATACAAACCCAGCAGGAGCAGAGTGACCTGTATTCACTCAACATTTCGTCCTTAAAGCCCCACCTGACTCAGTCTGATGTTTCTCAGCTGATGTATCACATCTGGTACTCTGAAAATGGTGCTGCCGCGATGATCCAACAAAACTAAAACACCACGGAAAGTATCAGTACTTTTGGCAGTCAGAATACATTTACTGACAGTTCTGATTTTCACATTCTGTCATGAATGTTCTTGTTACAGGTGTGATGTAATGTTCTTTTGGTGAAGTTTGTGAGCAAATGTGGAGCCCTTTGTTTTCCACCTAGCTCTGTGCACCCCTGTGTCACCTCTTTCTGCTTCTGTTTTACAAGTGTTTCTTTCAGCAAAACCAGGACGTCTTTTTGGCAGGACAGATTTCACATGTCTGGCTGTTCCAGGGAGAAGAGCTTCAAGGACAGAAAATAATTGGTCTGGCTGTTCCAGGGATCACTTCACACTGGTCAATAATGAGTGGAACTTTGTGGACATACTGCTGTTACCCTGTAGCCTGGCAACAGCACATGTGAACACTGCATGGTAACTGCACCATGGTACATTTTAATGAGGTGAATGAACTGAATAATTATATAATGCTGAAACCTCATAATGTGGGAAATAATTGGAGACATGTGACTACTCAGACTTTCAACACATTAAAAAGTATACATATAGTTTTATCTCACTGTCCTAATTGTCAAAAATGTTTTCATCACTTTTTCATTACCAATAAGCGACACAAAATCCTTGAGTGGCCCAGTTACTTGGGTGTGGTAAATAATCTCTGCTGACACCTGAAGATCACTGTCCATTGACGGAAACGTGAGAAAACTTGCCTGGAGCAGGTGGCCAAAATTGCAGCTTCCTGACGTGAGCAGCTCATTCAAGATAAAACTGAAACTGTCATTTTTGCCAAAGGTTCAGTTTCATTTTTCGGCAGTTTTTTCCACTGACATTAAATGGAACATAATTGAAATATGTGAAAATATAAAGAGGCACATATTATGTGACACATATTATTATATATATTATGGTATTTCTCTCTGAATCAGTCTACACTTGATTACAGTGTGGGTAACACTCTAATTTCTTTACCAGCCTCTGTTAATTATTTTTTTTAATCTAAAATACCCTGAACAGATTCCAACTCTCACCAGCATGTCTCAATCGGCACTCTGACGTTGCCCGGTTGCCTGGTGTCTGCACACAAAGACCCATTATTATGGCTTGTTTCATTTTTTCTAATTCATAAAATTTATTTTGATATGTTTTTGGAACACATACCTGTATCTCTTGAGAAATATGGGAAAAATACATATATGTTGAATAATCAATTATCAGAATACACACTATTCCTTTAGGCTTTGTCAAACAAACTTTTGGCACAGTTTTTACATAAAACCTTTAGGGGATATATGTCCACACTCAGAGGGGCTGACATCAGTGACATGTTTTCAGTCCCTTACACAAAGCCAAGCTGCCTCCAATCCACTGCAGAGTAAAGTTTTGAAACTGCATTGTTTCTGTGGCGTTGTGCACATTCCTAAGTTGAATACATTAGTGAAGTGTCCAAACCAGTTTATATTTTGTGGATATGAATAGATGAACTGACATGTAAAAATATCCATTATTGTTTGTGCAAACACCATTTATTTGCTGAGAGCCATTTACAAGCCCTTTGTTCTTCCTCTGTATTGAGGACCTTGTGTTCTGTTCTTCACTGAGAGTTGCATTCAAAGTTGTGTGAGGCACAAACCATGTGCTGAAATGTGATGCTCAAACTCAAAATGAATAGAGGCTTACGCTTATCATAAATATCCATTACATTAATTAAACCAAACCATGCATTAATTAATTACCATATTTATTAATCTGTTTAGGAAGAATTAGAAAGTTGGCTGAGTATATTAACAGCACTTGTTTCTAACGCCGTGCTAATTGTCCTGTTAGAAGTTATTGCTACAATAAGAAGTTAGCACCTGTTGAAATGTACTTGCGGCTGGTTATTTGTATTTTAAATGAATGACTATATATACATATATATATTGTTTCTAAAACATATATATGTATGAGAAAACAGTATTTTGGTTTTGACTCAATAACATTGTTTTCATTATAAAATTGAACACAAGTCTTGCGCTTGTATGTATCTCAAACTATGTATAAAAAATACAAAAAAAAATGGTGTAAACTGAAATCTTTAAGCGGAAAAGGCAGTCTTAACTACATTACAGAGCACGTGTTAATTTATATCTGGGAATATTTGCAGTATCTTTGCATATACATTAGGTAAACATGGATGAAACATTTATGTGCTTGTACACCACTTGTGTTTTTTTCATGTTACATTTTCATTTGTTCTCAAGGTCTTTTGGGAGGTGTGTGCGTTGGGGGGGGGGGGGAAGGGGTGCTCTGTGGGAAAGGTGAGAGGGTGCATTGTATTTCATTTTCAAATTGATAAAATAGATATTGTGACTAAATACCAACTTGTTAACGCTGGCTGTTCATTTGTAAACAATTGCACCAATAATGTAGGCCCACTTAGGACCATATATTTATTATCCATGAAGAATTAGATGTTATTTTAAGTTCCTTCAAATGCTAACGATCGCTCTCTCTCTCTCTCTCTCGCTCTCTCTCTCTCTCTCAGGTCAGCTCAGGGCTTCCCTTTCCAGGCTGTTAAGTTCGCATGGGTCCATTGAAATGTGACATGTCTTTCTTTAGAGTAAATGCCCAGTGTACATAATGTTACACAATACATAAGGTCACTAGGTGTTGCTCCAACAGACAGAGACAGAGGATGGGAGAGAGCTGTACAAATCAAAGCATCTTGGCCTCTATGAGCAGCCTATGCATAGTATTCTTTTAAAACATTTATAAAAATAGAAGTTTAAATATAGCAAGACCACCCGAGTTGGCCAGTGACTGTGATGATGTCACAAACAAGGATCTATCTCAAATCATGACACAGCATATAAATATGAATCAGTCCACTTAATTTGGTCACTGGCGACAATTGTATTACTGTAGTTTGAGATTGGGGGCGTGCCCAACATATCAAAATATCATGCCCCGAATCTATTGGGGTTGAAATCACATTGAACCACAAAAAGCCGCTCCTGCTCTTGCCAGCATTAGTGTAATGGATTGTATTGGCCGCCTTCATTCGAGGCGCAGCTATTTCCTCTTCCTGGACGAGCCCCAGAAAGCTGAGAGGCTGCCCAGTCAGAGCTGTTGTTCACATAAAACCGGTGATGTTCTCCAAAAACGCCTGGCTGGAAGGGAGGGTGGAGCTGCCAGAAGACCATTACGGGGGACAGATGCTCGAGCAGAGGGCCCTAACCACCCTCTCTGCTGGGCACGGTGCTGACTCCCCGAATTCTGCTCGGCTCAGCCCGCCTGAAACTCCACTCGCCCACATTAACACGCAATTAAGCGCTGCTAAAATTTACAACCTTCCCTGCATTATTCATTTGTTTTTCTCCCGAATTATATGCTGAGGGATGTTTATGTGTTTCTGTGATAAATATTTTTCAGTGCTTTGGGCAGCTATAATATAATTGAGGGTAAATACCCTCCTGGAAATTTACATGAAATAGATTTTTTTTTCTGACATTTTTAATGGAGTGAAGTTCAATGCTGTGGAATGAAACATTGAAGCCGAAGGAAATGTTGTGTAAAACAATTACAGGACATTCTGAAAGCATAAGCTCTCCAATATTCAGTAAATATTAAATGTATATATATTTAATATATTAAAAAGCACATTAGGATTTTACCCTCTGTTATATGAAGTGAGAAACTGAATTTGCTTAAAACATTTTTAACCAACAATTCTTTATTATTTGAAATAACTGAGATTCAAAGACACAAAAATGACACTACTGTACAGTTTACATCTGATTACAGTCTGATTGTAAAAATAAAAAAAATTACTTACATTTTAGAACAGGGTCCTACACAAATCCAGACCTTATCTTTTCAAATTTAAAGAAAAAACCTAAATCTTAACCTTAACAGTACTCTCTAGCAGTACTTGCTGGTTATTGTATCCTCTAGCTCACTGGAAGGACACTCACTTTAAGGTTGCCACGGAAACGGCCTGGTGTTGCAGGGGGTCTGAGGTCAGAGGTGAGCCATAATCTCTGCTACATTTCCACTGTGGCACAGTGTCGGCACTCATGTGGAGGAATAAGTAATGAAAGGGGCTCCATATGTCATTTGATACCCTACCAGCCAATCTTATATCATGGTCAAACTACAGGATATGACATACAGTGGGGTCCAAAACTACAGGATATGACATACAGTGGGGTCCAAAACTACAGGATATGACATACAGTGGGGTCCAAAAGTCTGAGACCAGGAGTGGAAGTGATTCTATTTTGCATTCTTTTGTAATTTAACACAAAAAATAGCATTCAAAATTATATAAGTGGAAAGTTGAATCTTTTTTAAAAATGCAAATGAATTTCAGAATATTTTCCCTTTTGGTGTGTCCCCTATTCCTTTCATGACAGTGTGCTCTGGAGCTGGCGCTGACTCCACATGTTTGTGCAAAACCTGATGATCCATGTTATCCCATGGTCTTTAAGTGCCCAAAATGTTCTCGGCTTTTAAGTGTCCCCATAAATGTTCGATGGGGTCTGACCTTCAGTACAAAGAAGTAACATGGTCGAAAATGTCATAAATTTGCTTAAATTTGACCTAGAAATCTTGCAGAATTTACAATATTTCTTCATTTAAAAACATCTTTTCAAAATCCTAAAACTTTCTGTTATTTCCAGGTTTACATGAAAAAAGAAAAAAAAAGTTGAATGTGGTCTCAGACTTTTGGGCCCCACTGGACTCACCTGAGTCTTTCAGGAAGAGCGAGACAGGAAACAAAATGGTGGTGGTGAGCCAATGGCACATGCTATACTGGATTAAAGACATATCTTCAAGGTAACCTTTTCACTTAAGATTATGTTAATGCTTTTAGTATAAATTAATATAATCTCCAATTTGATTAACCCACAGGTGCGGAGTACGAATCATTCACATTCTTTCATTGATATATGGAAATTTCAAACTATTTTTTAAGACTTTTTAATCAAACTCTTCCTGGGACATGCTCTGTAATGTATTCCAGCTGACAGCCCCATTGGCTTTCACTGGCACCTTTATTTGATTGCGTTCACGCTTTGTACCCACATCAACATCAGTTTAATTAAAGGACAAAAAAACCTCACCACGATTGTTAATGAACTAAATGAATCTCTTGTTCTTGAACAGTCATTTCCCCCCCTCGGCTATGTGCTCCATACTACATTTACACACACGGCTCATTGGAGACATCAATTCAGACAACCGATCAACAGCTCTGTATTGCTCAGCTGTATACGCACATAAAAAAATAACATTAAATTTGTTATGTATGCAAAATGAATGTAAATGCATGCAAACCTAAGGGCACACACCTATATCCTTCTGATTACTGAATTTAGATTACGCACATTACGCTGAAGATTATTGGGGAAATATGTTCCCTCTCCTTGCCAAACAAGCGAAAATCCAAATAAATAAGCAATTCTTCAAACAAATGTGCATGCATCCATACACATCATAGTTTCAAAAATATGAAGATTTATAGGAAACCCTCATATTTTTAAAACTATGACTCAGAATTTGACCAGACAACCAAGTAGACAAGAGGGCTGTGTTTGACACACCTGGTGGTTCAAGATCAATCTGTACATTTTTGGTGGCACTAACAGGGCAAGTCAGGTTGAAGGAACAAAACACCAAGTTGAGGCAATTTGAGATGACAAGTCAAGCCCAATATGTATGACGTTTGACTTTTAATCCTCTGTTAAAAAGATGAAAATAATAATTATAAAAAACTTCAAATTTAGAACAGGTCAGTTTTATGGTGTAATGACCTTTGGGTTAATAATACATAAAAATGTGTCTCAAAGCGAACATCCATCTAACACGACTTCTAGCTGAAGCAGAAGTAGTTTCAAATGAGCACCAGACGGAAGTAATCACCAGACGGAAGTTTAACGCAGCCAAATTACTTTCAATAAAAGTTGATCTTACTGGCAATCTCAAATTTGATCAATACCTTGATGAGTTGACAACATTAAAACATGACACCTTTTTAGTTGATGTGAACTGAGGTAACTAAACAAGCAAATAATTATTACAGTGTATATACCACCAGAGATCTGTGGTGTCAGAGTCTTAGACCCAGATCGATTTTGCAATGTTTGTAGATAGTTATGCAGTAGTTATGTAGCTGAGTTTCTTTCTTTCTGTTTTTGGATACTGTTTCGTAGAAGGGGTGTGCTGATTCAAGGTGGGGTGGCCGTCGCCATGGGGTGTCAGTTAAAACACAGGTAGATGCAGGAGATCCTTTCCCTCATTTATTAGGATGTGTTATATAAGTTGGTGTGTGTGTGTGTGTGTGTGGCTACAAAGCAAATAATACAAATCCAATTACTTCAAAACATGACATTACAGTACAGGGGTAATTTGCCAATTGTAGTATATATACGTATTAGGGACAACACGCATTAACAATAAACTATAGCTTTACTTGTAAGTAAATTATAATTATCATTAGTACTGTCTTTCAATAAACTGAATGTCTAATGACTGGTGTAAGTTGGCTCCACTAAATAATAACTAGCCGACACAATTTGGTTAACAACTAGCAATAACGCAACTTAAATCGGTCTAGAAAAGGCTCGGTTAGCTCTCAACATTACGAGCTTTATACTTGACAACTTCCTTATCCAAACAACCTTACTAACCACTTGTTCTACCGAACTAACAAATGAAAGAAACGTAACCGAGCTTGACGAGCCTGCTGCTCAATGGAATACAACTTAGAGCAGACGAGACTTACTTTGTTTTCAGTTACGCACGATAACACAGCTGGAAACTTCGCCATTGCGAAACTACTCAAACAACAGAAGAGGACTTACTAATTGTTTCCGTCTCCGAACTCGCTGCCGGCACTCGCTTCCTCCGCACACTGATTGGCTGAGTTGGGTGCGTGAACAGGGGGGTGCCGCGCTTGTGGAGTCTGCATGCACAGATGCTGCTTAGTTTCGGAGCCTCTTGTACAGATACTGTTAACCTCAAAGGCAACTAAAGCAAGCAGAGCTGGAAGTTTGTGTGGTAGAAGAACCATTACAGGCATTGCAATGGTTAACTTTGTCACGTACACGAATAAAAACTAAAACTAAAAGCGTTTGTTCATACATGTACGCACGTACAGTTGTGGTCAAAAGTTTACATACACTTGTGAAGAACATGTATATCACGGCAGTCTTAAATTTCCAATGATTTCTACAACTCTTATTTTTCTGTAATGGAATAGGTGGAACACATACTTCTTTGTCACAAAAAAACATTCATGAATTTTGGTTCTTTTATAAATTTATTATGGGTCTTCTGACAATGTGACCAAATCTGCTGGGTCAAAAATATACATGCAGTAATGCTAATATTTGGTTAATTATCCCTTGGCCATTTTCACCTCAGTTAGGTGCTTTTGGTAGCCATTCACAAGCTTCTGGCAAGCTTCAGGTTGAATCTTTGACCACTCCTCTTGACAGAATTGGTGCAGTTCAACTAAAATTATTGACTTTCTGACACAGACTTGTTTCTTCAGCACAGTCCACAGGTTCTGAATGGGGTTTAAGTCAGGACTTTGTGAAGGCCGTTCTAAAACCTTAATTTTAGCCTGATTTATCCGTTTCTTTACCACTTTTGATGTGTGTTTGGGGTCATTGTCCAGTTGGAACTCTCAGCCCATAACGATGTGAAACTTGCTTGACTGTGGACACTGACACCTGTGTTCCAGCAGCTTCTAATTCATCGCAGACCCAGTTTTTGGTGGTTCTAGGTTGACTTTTTATAAACCTGACCAAATCGTCTCCCAGCAGCAGGTGATAGCTTGCGTTTTCTTCCTGATCGTGGCAGTGACACAACTGTGCCATGCACTTTACACTTATAATTGTTTGCACAGTTGACTTTGGGACCTGTAGTTGCTTTTGAAATGGCTCCAAGTGACTTTCCTGACTTTTTCAAGTCAACGATCCACTTTTTCAGATCTGTGCTGAGCTCCTTGCACTTTCCCATCGTAGCGCTTGTGGCTGGGTCTAATGAGTGTATCAAACGGGCCCTATTTAAATTGAGACAATATACAAGTTCTTTACAAGTGTATGTAAACTTTTGACCACAACTCAAGATAAAGCAAAAGTTAACAGGTTCACATATTATTTGGGACAAGGAGCCTTCTTTCATACTATTTCAGCAATTACGCAATACATTAGCGTAAAGTCAATTAATGAATGCTCTTCTTTAAAAATGTGTTCCTCCAGTGTCCCGACATGACTCATCTTGTTTTTCTGGCTCAGACATTATGGAGGAACAATGTGCTCGCTAGCGATTCCCTGGATAATTGTGTGAACGAAGAAGGTACCTTAATAACACTGTTTACACAAAAGATAGTAGCTAGCCTAACATTAAGTAATACATTTGTGTCATAATTATTTAAAAAAGAGAATATACAGTACTGTGAAGTAAAAGTATTGACATGATTGAACATAGCTAGATTTGTGCAGTACCATTATCTCCTTACATTACATTACATTAAAGGTATTTGTTAGATGCTCTTATCCAGAGTGACAAAAACAATCTAGGTTAAAAACATCACAGTTAAAAACAAGTGCAGATAAGTGGAGAGACATTACAGAGAGCAAGGGAGTGGAGGGGTGAGGTGGAGCCTGAAGAGGTGAGTCTTCAGTCTGCGCTTGAAGGTGTCTCTGCCGTTCTGACCTCCACGGGAAGGCCATTCCACCACCGGGGGGCTAAGACAGACAGCAGACATGACCTGGAAGTGCAGGAGCGGAGAGGGGGAGGCATCAGGTGACCAGAGGTGGCAGAGTGGAGCGGTCTGGCAGGGGTGTAGGGTCTGATGATCTTCTGGAGGTGAGCTGGAGCTGTGCCCTTAACAGCCTGGTATGCTAGCACCAAAGTTTTAAATCTGATGCGAGCAATAACAGGCAGCCAGTGGAGGGCAGTGAGCAGGGGGGTGACATGACAGTGTCTAGGGAGGTTGTAGATCAGACGAGCTGCAGCATTCTGGATGAGCTGCAGGGGTCTGATGGCGGAGAAGGGAGAAGCAGTAGTCCAAGTGGGACAGAACCATCACTTGGACCAGAAGCTGAGTAGAGTAGGTGGTGAGAAAGGGGTGGATTCTCTGGATGTTGTACAGGAAAAACCTGCACGCCTGGCTCACCGCTGCGATATTCTCGGAGTGTGACAGTCTGTTGTCGATCCCCACTCCAAGGTTCTTCGCACAGGATGAAGACAAAACCAGGGTATCCCCAAGAGAAATGGAAAAGTTCAAGATGGGAGAGGAAGGAGCAGGAAAGAAGAGCAGCTCAGCCTTGCCTGGGTTGAGCTTAAGATGGTGTTTATCCATCCAGCTCTGGATGTCCCTCAGGCAAGCAGAGATGCGAACAGAGACCTGTGTGTCCGATGGGGAGAAGGAGAGGTACAGTTGAGTGTCATCAGTATAGCAGAGGTAAGATAGACCATGAGCAGAGATTACAGGGCCAGAATGAGTATCGAAGGAGAAGAGAAGGGGACCAAGGTCTGAGCCTTGAGGAACACCTGTGGCAAGGGGATGAGGTGCCAATACCGCACCGGCCCAGGAGGAGTGACAGGAGAGGTAGGACTCAATCCAGTCTAGGGCTGTGCCACAGATCCCCATTGCTGCCAGGGAGGACAGGAAGATGGGGTGGTCAACCGTGTTGAAGGCAGCAGAATGGTCTCGGGGAATCAGGACAGAGGAGAGAGAGGCCACTCATGCGACAGGAAGAGACTCACTGACAGATAGCAGTGCGGTCTCAGTCAAGTGGCCAGGTCTGAAGCCGGACTGGTGGGGGTCCAGCAGACTGTTCTGTGAAAAGAAAGATGACAGTTAATTGGAAGCAGTTTGTTCTAGGGTTTTGGATAGAAAAGGGAGAGAAACAGGACGATAGTTCTGGATGGGCCTGCTTGAAAGAACAGGGAAAGCATCCAGAAGACAAGGAGGAGTTCACATGAGAGGTGACGAATGGAAGGATGTCTGGTGTGAATGCCTGGAGGAGAGAAGAGGGAATCCAGTCAAGGGCACAGGTAGTAGGAGAGCAGGACCTGGGAGACATCAGAGGCAGAGAATAGAGAAGACTTGGAACAATAGTGAAACTTCCCAGAAGTGGTCAACTTGCCAAAACTTCTGCCAGAGTACACTAGCACCTCTTCCAGGGAGTCTCTAAAGCCCCCATTTTTAGGTTTAGATACAAAAACGAAGTTTTCACTTTTATTAGACACAAACATTAATAGCAAAGATAAAATTTGCATAGAAATCTAATAGGATAAAACTACACAACCGTTCTAGTTAGCACACCCTCTATTTGATAGGCTCATCAATGACTCAGTCCGATTTACAATAGCTCTGTCAATTATTCAGGGCTGGACAACATACCAGGAATCCACTGGCTGAGACACATGTAGGTTTAAAGATACACAGATACATAACCATGACCACCACAAAACAAATTAAATACACACTTCAAAAAGAAGAAATTATAACACTTCAACTGGACCCCGTCTGAATGGTGGTCAGCCAACCAAATAGACACCACTCACGGAGTAACAAAGGTCAAGCAAAAGGAAGGACACGTGGATCGCCAATGACACTGCACAGCAAACTATGGCAACGCTAAGGTTGCAAAGTGGTTAGACATAAACACTACAAATCCTCCGTAGAGGGCCTATAGCAGCAAACAAGCAGTTAGAACCTACCTCAATTTAGTGCAATACTCAATAGGCTGACAACCAGTCCAGAAGACAGGGAGAAGCTGAAATTATTACAATGCAAACAAAAAAGAGAAACCAACTTGACAATCACCCCAATACATAAGCTAACACTCACACAGTGAGTGCCCCAACCAGTGAATACATCAAAGGCTGAAATGGAAATCACACAGCCTATTCCACCTCACACATGCACAATACAAATGAACAACAAAATTCTGCACAACCAGATTACTGCTTTACGATACTGTTCACAGCAGCAAATATTGCTTCTATTTACTAACATCAGCATGAATCAACTACTGTACAATTGAAAGAAACTACGAGTGCTAACACCACCTACTACGGTTGGGAGAGCACCACAGCACTAAAGGACATTTAAAGAAATTACCTCTGCCGGCACCTTTGCTATGTCAAGACAACAATGTTTGCACTGCCGAGAAATAGTATCACCGCTGATCTGTTCCGAGTAGACAGCTACAACATGGACAAGGAATTTAAAGAAACTACGATATTACAACCACTGTTCTGAGCCGAGCAGGTGGTGTTAGCACTGGAAATTTAAAAGGAACACATCTGTCCAAGACGCGTAACTTTGTTGACATTCAATACAAGTAAACACACATCGAATCTAAAAACACAGGTGGAAAAAAACAGTGGCTCACCGCTGTCGTTGCAGCCTTCCAACAATTAAAACACCATTTAGATGAGGGGAAAAACAATCCTTCTAACCAGACTATATGCATTATATCAGCCATATATTTGTATTTAGAGGAAAGATCAAGCAGTTCATATCTTCTCTACAGGCCAATCATATATGCAACCCCAGGGAACAGCCAGTTGGTTTGAGGAACTGTAGCAAATAAAACATATAAGTGTTTGGTTAAAGGACTGCGTAACGTGCTTCCTTAATTCGCCACATTCAGGAACCATGACTGCACATATACTCGTGAAATACCGACAGTTTCCAACACCATCCAAGCAATGACACTTTTAATCGTTAAGCTCTTGGACAAAAGTATGCCAACATTAAAAAACAATCAAGCAATCCTTATTGTAAATATAAAACATATCATATTCCAGTCCGCCAAGCAGCACACCAAACCACACAAAATCAAAAGGCCACAGGTGTGTTTGTAATCTCGCGCTAAATCTCATGCTGTGACCTATAACCCTACGTCCGTACATCTGATTGCATCAACAGGCCATAGTTTTGCTTGTAGCAACCAATTCTTGTTAAGAATTGTTGTTGATAAAACTAATGGTTTCTTGTTTCATTTCTTCAACAGGTCATCCATAATGTTTAGTCTATGCTAACCCAACTGGCACTTGAAACTTTTGCCCTTGCAAGCAATTTAACACCCTTGTTCCAAAAGAAATGCACTTTGTGTTGTAAATCGCTCTGCTAAATGCCTATAATGTAATGTAATTTAGATTGAAGAAAATAGTAGTACAATTATTTTCATACAATATATGTAAATATTACAAGAATTAAAATTATATGACAAAGCACAACAGGATTCAACAATGAAAAAAGTGCTTAATTTCTGTAATACTGATTCAGTCTGACTAATGCTTGTGTGCAATTTGATTGTGACTTAAAATTGTAATGTCATGGGGTTTCTCAATCTAGCCAGTCAACCCAACATAACTGGTGCTGCAGACTGCAATAATGTGTGCATTACGGCTCCAACCACAGACATCAACAGAATGATCTACCACACTGTAAATGTGCAATTTATCTTTTGAGCACCACTAGACACATAGCCATCAGTTAAAGTTGGTGTCTGGACATCCCCCCAGCCCACAGACTTGTGAGAAATTTCAAATTTTTATTTGACATCAGTTGAAGAAGGACATTAACATTTTACTGTTAATAATGGTTGCAGAGGTATGTTAAGTTCAAATTTTTTGTCAAGAAAGATGTCTATACAGACTGGGACTTGCAATGCAGATATGCTGGTGTTATACTGTTGGGTTTTTCCATTTGTGGTTTCTGTTAAACCTCAAATAGAAAGTGATAGTGAACACAAACTTTCAGTTGTACTTGAGAGGCAGAGAAACACATTTACAAGAAATAAAGTACATTTTCTTCCTAATGACTACGTGTCTAGTGATGCGTGAGACATAAATTGCACGTTTACACAAAGACAATCTAAAACTGTTTCTTCGTACAATCTTTTGTACTGCTTGCAATACAACATTGAGTCACAGAAGAACATCAACTACCAACAACCACCTCCAAGCTGGCAAGCACTCAAGGTTGATCTCATCTTATCCCGTGCCCTCATGACACGTTATTACCATATGCACATGACACAGCATTCCCAAAAAATGTGTGCAGTGCTCAGGGTCATGTGCAAACATAGAGACAGACAAGCCAAAAAAATGTGTGGTCTCTAAAGATGCCCACTCTCCTCAAGAAAACCTCCTTATTAGCAAAGCACAGAGCTACAAACCCTGAGAAATCTGACAGCACCAATCATGGGCAAGCTGTTGATGTCCAAGCAGCACCAATCATAGGCAAGCTGTTGATGTCCAAGCAGCACCAATCATGGGCAAGCTGTTGATGTCCAAGCAGCACCAATCATGGGCAAGCTGTTGATGTCCAAGCAGCACCAATCATAGGCAAGCTGTTGATGTCCAAGCAGCACCAATCATGGGCAAGCTGTTGATGTCCAAGCAGCACCAATCATGGGCAAGCTGTTGATGTCCAAGCAGCACCAATCATGGGCAAGCTGTTGATGTTCAAGCAAGCACCAATCATGGGCAAGCTGTTGATGTCCAAGCAGCACCAATCATGGGCAAGCTGTTGATGTCCAAGCAGCACCAATCATGGGCAAGCTGTTGATGTCCAAGCAGCACCAATCATGGGCAAGCTGTTGATGTCCAAGCAGCACCAATCATGGGCAAGCTGTTGATGTCCAAGCAGCACCAATCATGGGCAAGCTGTTGATGTCCAAGCAAGCACCAATCATGGGCAAGCTGTTGATGTCCAAGCAGCACCAATCATGGGCAAGCTGTTGATGTCCAAGCAGCACCAATCATGGGCAAGCTGTTGATGTCCAAGCAGCACCAATCATAGGCAAGCTGTTGATGTCCAAGCAGCAATACATGTTCTCCATGGGCTCCATTACAATGAGCATTTGAAGTTAAGACTCGTCATTTTTCTTCAATACACTTATTTTTAGCTGTAGCTATTTGATAACTACTGTGACTTTTGTAGCTCTTGTGTCAAACAAAGGTATTCTTATTATTAATTGCCACTGTGCACTCATTTAAGACAGCCAAAAGACATCTCTGTTCAATGAAACATGAACATGTGGGAGGTTAGTATAAATTTTGCGACCGTAAATTTCAGAAATTTAGGGAGTAAATTTAGGGAAAGAAAATTTAATATTGCAATGAATGTTAAAGAAAGGTTGTTTGACCTTTGTGTGGCCATGTTTGACCTTTTTAAGTCAAAAATGATGGTTTTAGCATGCGTTTCCTGTTGTTACCTTATAAGGTAAGGCATATGTTTATAAGAAGCAGAAATGTACTGCCTGCCACAGATGAGCTTTGTCTCAGAGCAGAGGAGCATCTACTCAAACAAAGAAACTGTAAGTTACATGTATTCTATAAATGCACACATAGTCTGCTGAGGGCTGCACATAGTTTATACAGAAATACAATACTTTACAGAATTTTAACCACAAATTATTTAAATGTTAAAGAAGTTCATTCACAGATTTAATTACAAACACAGAAAATCTGTCAGCACACACATACACACACACACACACACACACACACAAAACTACATATATGTGCTTACACATGTATTTTTATCTTTGCAAATTTTAATCAAATTTGAACAATATATACAGCTTTTGTTTTCACATTGTCTTGTTTTTCACATAAAAATTAGTTCGAAGGTCTGCTTATTTGTTGTCAAGGTTTGACAAGTGTGCAGTGTTGTCTTACCTTACATTACATTATAGGCATTTAGCAGACGCTCTTATCCAGAGTGACTTACAACACAAAGTGCATTTCTTTTGGGACAAGGGTGTTAAAGTGCTAAAGGGGGTTAAAGTCTCAAGTGCCAGAAGGGGTTAGCATGGACTAGATCCTGTGGATGACCAGTTGAAGAAACAAAAATGAAAAACCATTAGTTATATTATGGTTAAACTGACATTTGTTTCTTCCAATGTTACTTTCTAGCATTGACACTGACATTATCATATGAAACAATACTACTGAAAAAGGTAAGGCATTTTTCAAAAAAATATGATTTCTCATTTGTAAATTGTATTTGAAAAATGTCTAGTTCTTTCAGTATTTTTATTTTCCAGTTGCAAAGCTTATCCATTTGTTTTAGTAATTTCAGTATTCTGTAAGACCTGTAAATAAATATAATAAATAACAATTTCTGATTTGAATAAGAAAAAGAAATAGCTGAAGATAAGCGTTATCCTAATGAAGGACAACTTATAAAATTACTCATATTACTAATGAAAATGATTAACATAAAAAGTGAAAGTTACACTCCTCTGAATATTTTAATAGGCAATTGCTGGTAATATGAACACCACTTAATCTTTTCACAAAATAAAATTATCCATGATAGCCTAGTCTCTTGGATGGTGAGACAGACCAGGATTTCCTGTGATGTGAGTTGTCAGTTCATTTTGTTAGTGGGTGTGGTGTAAATGAAGCATGAAATAGCAACAGCCATAACACCCTGAACCCTTCCAATGTCGAATTCCGGCAGCCAAGTGTCTGCTTGGTTTGTACTTGGTTAATACTCAGCTCATGTAGCCTGTCTATACAATGGAAAACATATGATTTATTTTGAAATGGTGTCTCCAATTACATTGTTTTTTTTTTCATATTACTGTATAATGTTCCAGCTTTATTTAACAATTATTTTATTTATTTAAAAGGGATAGCACACAATAACCAACATATCAGCAACTGTATTAAAAGATGTAATACCAGATTTAACTATAAAATAATTTAAATCTGTACTCAGTTGGCAGGTAAACCAATTTTCATGCTTTTAACACTTTATCAGAAGCTGCTATTTTCATCATTTGAATTACTCATTCATAGAGTATCCCATAAATATTGATTATTTATAATAAACTGTCCCAGTTTACAGTGGAAACACAAAATCTCTTTCATTATATGCAAAGGTCGTATATCACTGATACCAATGGTTCCTGAGGTTTGAATCAACATTTTGGTTTTCTTTTTGGGTCCCCTGTGGAAGGGCATAATAGGTTGATGGCTGGCATAATGGTAATGTTGGGTTATATAACTGGAGATTCTATTGTCTATTTCACAGTAATCTTGTAATTCTTAGTATATTAATGTTAGGTCTTCTGATATAAGGATCATTGAATACTGAGAAGATCCAGACAAATGGAAGACAGATTTATGACCTGTGCTATATTTTATAAAACATTACTTTATAACTGACAAGATACACCAGGGTACATTATTAAAAAATGTAATTCTTTCCAGAAGACAAAACAAAGATCATGGCAGCCAGTAACAGCGTTGCTAACCTGAATAAGGGACTGAAGAGAACATACAGGGCTCAAGATGTCCGAGAGGAAACTGAGCTGAAAATGAGATCCTACGCCAACTGGGGAGAGTTCCTGGTTCCAGGGCCACTGTCTATTGCTATACTCGGTGAACTGGTGTTTATCTCAGCTGACACTGATTTTGCTATCAATAGGTTCACACCTGACAAAAAATATACCTACATAAAACACCCAGAGTCCTTCAGGGCCTGCCTGATGCAGGTCTGCAATGATGGATGGAAAGCTTTCAATACGGCTCATACAAACATGGATAAGATTCGACTCCTGAGCTCAGGCATTCCAAATGATGTGAAGAACGTGGTGCAGACCCTTATGCAAGAAGACCAAAAAATCGTGGAGTCACTGCTTCCTGTTCACCTGAGAAAAATGAAAGGTGTTTCCAGTAAGTGCCTTGATCTGGCAGAATCTGTTGAAGGTGATTTCCAGAGACTCATTGCACTGATCTCTGAGCTTCTTGAAAACTGTACTTCTGCTAAATCAGCTCACCAGGAGGCCCTGAAGGAAGTTAAGCAGGCCATTGAGTTTGCTGATCTCAGAAAGAAATCTGCAGAAGAGGCCAAACAGGCAGCAGAAAACTACCATACAATGGTAAATAAGGAACTTGAAGAATCATGTGAAGCTTACAAGGAAGCCGTCAAATCCATGCCCACTGGGGGCTCCATAATTGCATTAGCTTTGACTGATGCAGCGATTTCAGCAGCAACTGCTTTGCCAAATCTTCTTAACAGACTGTGTTCTGTTTCCCAAGAAACCCAACCAAACCCTGAAAATCAGTCTCCAGAATCAAACCAGATGGCCACAATGAGCATTGCAAGCATTGCAGCAAAAGCTAACATGGTTCTTGTCCTGTCACAAAGTCTTTTGAAGTTTCTCTCTGAAGATGGCAAGATTGATATGAGTAAGCTCCGTGACCAGAAAACAAATAAACCACTGGCAACAGGCATTTACAAAAATTTCAAGAGTACTGCAGATTCTATAAAGAATGAAGAGGACTGTGATATCAGAAAAACTGCTTTGAATCTCTGCAAGAGAGGAGAACAGATCTGTAAAAGCCTGGAAAATCTTGAGAAAAATCCCCAGAAAAAGATTGGTAAAGCCATAGTGAAACTGGTAAAGAGAGCAGAGGAATTTAAGGTTTGTTGTAACAATATAACAGCTACATCTGCCTTTCAGCCAAGACCCCCAAATGCATCAAAAGCAATGGGTGAGTCCTGTGGTTCAGAATCATCTGGAAGCCTTCTGAGGTCCACAGTCCAAATGAGTCAAATGAAAATTGAGCAGAGCAAGCAGCAGCTGAGAGACAGCAGAGATGAATACCACAAATCCTTTGAGAACATGAAAAAATGTACCCAGGAGTTTGACGAAATCCTCACTGATATGCGAAAACTTGATGTGCAGGAGATTGATTTTGAAACCACAATAAAAATGCTTGCAAAGGGTTTAGAAGCACTGGGAAGAGTGAGAGAACAGTGGATCAAGATGGTGAAGTTCTTCCAAATGATCAGCAACTTAATCGAAACATGTCTGAACCAAAACATCACTGACTTTGTCAGTCAGTGTGAGGCGGTTCCTGCCATTCCCAACTATCGGCATTTAGACTTCATTAAAGACATGCTGTATGGACCAGCTTTTCAGGCAAGCAATATCGCTCACCTTGAGCACATGATCTCTGAGACGTATGTTCAGGTCTCCAGTCAGTACCCGATGGATCGCGTTAGTAACTTGGGAACTCTGATGACTCTTGAGCCAAACAATCCTGAATTTAAAAGAGCTCGAGAGAAGCTGCAGGGAAGTTGTGAAGAAGCTCAGAAGGGGATTCTTGAGCTTGTGCAGAAAAACAGAGATGATTTTGATGAACGGATTGAGAAGAGAATTGACACCATCAACCAGAACCTGAAAGCTGCACTGCCAGCTCCTTCCAGAGAAGAACAGAAAGCCATTGAGGACACTGTCCGAGAGGATCCCAAGCTACAGTTGAAAGAGATATCAAAAGAAGACGAAGATGAATATGTCTAAAGTTAGCAGAGAAAACCAAGAGGGATTAGATAATATTAAAGATCAGTCCAACTGCACACTCAAAGAAATGATACATTTATTTTCATGAATGTACACTAAAAGGTTCAAAACTTAAATGCTGTAATACATATAAAAACAGGCTTATTTTAAGGCTCATACTGTAGCTACTTTTAAATGGAATCATTACTTTGTTTTTCTATGAATAATAATAGGCCATGGCCTGTTCTTGAAGGAATAATTTTTTTTGTTTAAAGTGATTGTCAGTAGTATTTGTACTCTGGATTTTCTTTTAAAAAAGTTATTGCCCGCTATTGGAGCTTATCACATGGTGATTTATACTCCAGTATTTTCACATTATCTTAATGAGTTTCATTAAATGTGTGTCAACCCCTTCTATATTGGTTCTCCCTCAAGTCAAATATGAATATGTCTATTGAAGTCCGGCTTCACAATATTTGGAATCTTGGTGATGAAAAAAGCCTCAAAACGTGTAATGTATTTGAGATGGCAAAAAAGTATTTTAACTGTTTGGTTCAGATTTTTAAAATGTTGTTGTCATGTTTTAATGTACCATTAGATATACAATATACATTTCATTATTCATCTTGAATTGATTCTGTTTCATGCGAAATGTATCAGTGTATTCCATGATTCTGTGCCAAATTCACTGCCCTAACTGACCTTATCTAAAGTCAAGAAGTTACTTGCTTTGTTTAAATGTGCTTGTACGTGTTTTTTTTAACTAAATACATAACCAAGTAGGCTATTTATCATTCTTTCAAAAAATATGTATCAGCCTATAAATGTCACTAACTATAGTGTCTAGATTTTCATTTTAAACACACAGGGTTCAAAGAATTACGAGACAAGCTGTACCCTGATCTTACATTATCCTACATGACTGCTTGACTGGAAATTCATAATGGCACATGAACATGTATTGATGAATCTATTTTAAACTTTTAAAAGTGATCTTAAGGGATATACTCCAATAAAGCAATGTTCACCTTCACTATTAACCTCATCACTTATTTTGCCATCTGTGGACGCTTCACATTCATAAAGTAATATCTTTTATTTTTGACCTTATATTGACATAGGTAAAACAAAAACACACAGACATTCTCGTGTTTACCACTAGATGTGTAATTGATACGCCATTCATGTAAAAAAATAATAAAATAAATTTACATTAAACTTAATGTGTTAAATAATTACATTTATAATGTAAATGTATATTGATATTCATGAATATTGATTATGATTTGCTCATTGGTAATTTTATAATGGATGGAATCAACCCACAAGGAAACACTAACTGTTGTTCAGAATTGAAGACTGAGTAAGTTTACTCAAGACAGCAACAAGATATGGCAAAAATACAAAAACAGAAAGACCATGCGCTCAATAATCTTCATTAATATTTTTAAAAAATGTAACAGCCCCGGCAATACCTATGATGAAATGTTTGCAGTGCAACAAGTCAGGACAATAATTAATTTCAGTTCATGCAACTCTAGGTATCTGTGTAACTGCTGTGAACTTCATAATAGATTTTAAATTTGCAAAGATGAGCAAGGACTCATGACAGCCACCAGGCTGCTGATTATCACAAACTCATTGAAGTTTAATGTCTGTATTCACTACGGGGTCTATTCAGACACGTGCTCAGCGCGACTTAAGTGCTTTTTTGACTCACTGTGCGCATTTTCAGTGTCTGTTCCTATTCTGGCCAGGTACCCATTTTGTGTATGCACCCTGTCCTGCCAAGACCACCTGGATATTTTTGCTTGCTGAATCAGAGACAGAAATATAACATTATTATTATTATATTTATTGATATTGGTCAATCTTTGCATATAGTAATTGTGAAAAATAAAAAGTTGAAACAAAAATTCCGGAAATTCCAGGGCTGCAATAATAATTACAAAACAATACATCAACATGTATAGTATAATCACTCATACTGTACAGTACTGTGAGGGTTCTAGTTCTCCCTCTCACCTGCATTTGGCCACAAGATCTCATCAACACCACATTTTATGTCTTCTCTGGTGATGCATCTTGGTATCTTCCGGAATGTCTAATCCAACCCTGGCAGTCTTCAGGAGAAGTGTCTCCACACCCTGCATTCATGGCATCCAGTAAGGACATCTGATCATGTGGATGGTGGTCATAAACCTTCTACCTCAACGCAGAGAAAAAACTCCTCTATGGGGTTTAGGAAGGGGGAGTATGGAGGCCTAATCCAATCCAAGTTCCTCACTGCCATGCTCTGATTCACCAAACAGAATGACCCAGGTGTTATTGGCAGCACAGAGGGCATACACGAAATGGGTAACTGGTTTGTCTCAAATGAATGAATATATACTCTTTCAGCACGACTAATTGTTTATTGGATGTTGGGATTAATTGACGGCCAGACTGAGAGGCTGATTACAGCTAAATATGAGAAATTCAAAATATGAGCGGGTATTGTGTTCACCTTACGTTCGATAGCAAACATTGCAATTCATGATAAAATGTATTTGTTGGTGCTACTGCTACTTCACAAAAGTGCATATTAACATCTTAATTGTATTGTCCATTAGTATTACAA
The DNA here is from genome assembly GCA_019788955.1 of Albula glossodonta. NCBI lineage: Eukaryota > Metazoa > Chordata > Actinopteri > Albuliformes > Albulidae > Albula > Albula glossodonta. Next base: position 2,938,792 of record JAFBMS010000056.1, on the reverse strand, counting down.
CTTATATCTGGTCTTGACAAGTCATTTCTCGGTATATTTTTACCAGATCAATCAGCTATGAATGAAATCCATTTGATTTAAATGTATTAAAACAAATACCTACATTTAACCGAACTACTCTGCTCTTATGCTCCTATCATGTAGATTGTGCTGCATGATTTAGAATATAATTGCTGTATGTGATAACATACCTTGAAGTCAGTTTTAGTCATTCAATCAAGTCATCAGGTTTAGTCATTTTTGTTCAATAACCTTCTCTTCCAGTCACCAGGTACAAACAATACAAACAATAGGCACCATGCAAGCTAAAAAAAAACAACTCAGACTAAATACCAAATTCCTCTACTACCCCCAGCACCATAGTATGCAATGATATGAGGTACATTTACTGTAGCTAGTGAACAGATATTTGTGTAATGTTTCAATATTTTTTTTCACATAGAGAACCCCTTTTTCCAGACTGTGAGCATGGCCATGTTGAACCACACACAGATCAAAGAAGAATTTGAAGCTGGAATTTTACCTTCACCAAAGAAAGCTGTGGCTGCCATTTTGTCAATTGCTGACACTATCAAGAGGTTTAACCCAAATTCTATTAAAGAGTCAGAATATGAGAAAATACAAGATCTGATAGCAACGGTTAACCATGAAACACAACAGGCTGCAGAAACTGCTCATGAAAAACTTGAAAACCTCAATAATCAGTGTGAAGAACTGATGGTGAGACAGAAAACTCTGAAGGACCAGATGAAATCAAAAGAAGAAGAGCTGCAGAAACAGAGGACGCAAATTGACCAGCTTGAGGACGAGAAAAGGGAACGTGATCGTGACCTCATGAAAAACAAATCAGAGTTGGCAGACGCCATTGAAAAAAAGGAGGAAGCTAAGGCTGACTATGATGCTGCTGACACTGCAGCGGGTGTAAGCATTGGAGTAATGTTCATCCCCGTCGTAGGTAGGTATTATATTTATAGTATATATATATGTATATATATATAGTTTTGCACATATAGTGTATATAGTTATGCAGCTTTGTCTTCTTCCCCCAGTTATTGCAATTCTCGCTTAATTTCAATGTTTTAATGAGATACATAATCTATAACTGAATAATGTGACTGCCTTGTCACTAATTATGTTGCAGGTTGTATTTATTTAATCGTATTGTATCATTTTATTACAATCATTTGAAGTTGAAATTATATTCAGCAAAAAGTGTAATCTAAGGAGAGAGGATCTCAGTCCTCTGGTAATTTGGGTGCCTGACGTTTGTCTCCAGTTAATACAAATTACATGTGCTCCAAAGAAATAAGCTTGAAGCTGGCAGTATGAGTTTCACAGAGTTTAAGAGAAATGGTTCACCAATGGAGAATGCTGTAATGAGACCCACTAATATATTAAGTCTGGCAATATCATGCAAAGCTTAGTTAACATTACTTTAGCTTTACTGAAAAGTAGAATTTTTGGAGAGTCATATCATAGCCATTTCTGCACCAGTGGTAGCAAAACCTTACATACCACCTCAGAATAATATTGTGACATGACAGACATGAATTTGGGAATTTCAATAACAATCGTTTGGCAACCTGAAATTCTATTCAGGTATACGTATGTGCAATTACATCAGCTGAGTCCTTTGTGAATTCAAATTTTGTAGCTGCAGTTCATTTCCATTCATTTGTACTAACGGCTGTTGGCGTCTCATGTACAGGTACCATTTTTGGTGGTATTTCATATGCTGTGGCTCGAAGATTTCGCAATGAAGCAGAAAGAAGAATGGATGAATCAGGAGACTCAGCTGCATATCATCAAAGAATCGTTTCTGACATTGAAGAAAAGCTGACAAATTTGAGGACAGAGCAAGAAACAGTTTTGGGAGAGGTTAAGGAGATGAACCAGGATCTCAGTGATCTGGATGAGAAACTGAGCGAAACAAAGAAACTCATTGAAAATATGACATCAGTACAAAGCATGATGAAGCAGTGCACTGCGTTTCTGAGCCAGCTCAACGGAAAGGCTGATGTAATGGAAATCACCTCTGCTGAAATACTGGACTTAAAACAAACATGTAACTTACTCAAGGATATCATTGGCCATTTAGAAAGTGGTGCAAATTCTCGTGCCATAAGGCCCATGTTACCACTCGCCAGTATTATGCCTCCCATAATCCCCCCCACATTAGCACTGCCAGAGACAGGCCCCGAATGGGACACACTTCAGGAGTTCTTTTAAACTTGAGCATGGAACATGTAACAAAGAAAAACTTTCATAGAAATAATAGTAAAAAAATTAAAACAATAGCTTCCTGGCTGTAAACATTTTTGGAGCTGCAGTTTTGCATTTCTCTTTCTCACTCCATGTGTTTCTCTCCTTTTATCATAAGTATTTGATTTTCTAATACTTTGTAAAAATTTTACAGTTGGTGATGCATGCAATGAAAGTTGCGCATGAAAGATACATTGTAAATCTTTACTTAATTTAGAAATAAGTGCATACAAGTTCATCCTGTTTGTTGATCCTGTATTTAATGCTGATTCACTATGATGTTGTTTCATCCATTAGAAGATGTCATTAGCTGCTGACTGCTACTAGTTCAGAGCTATATATTTATATATGTATGTGTGTGTGTGTATAAACCCTTCCCAACAATTCTGTTTTCTTGCTGTTTGTATAATTAAAATGAAAATGTTCCAATGTGGTCCAATGTGCAGATTTGTTCAATGGTAAGCTAATGCAGCTAGTATAGCTAATGGGCCAAGTTGAATATGCTTCTTGATTTAGCAATAGTTAGCTATCCGAGGCACATAGTAATCTTAGCATAGCATCCTGGTTCTGAAGCACAGACTCGGGATCGGAGTTAATGTGAGTCCATGTGGTGGTCCCTGATACTGCTGGGTGGCAGAGACTGTCCGACTTGGTGTGGCCTCATGGAAACACACCCTCACCCTTGTCTATTATGCAGTACAGCTGATCGGGACTCTGATGCTGTTCCTAAAACATATATACATATACATATACGCATACAATATCTAATGTGTGTCCGAGTGCAAAAAGCCACATTGGCTGTTCCCCCCCAGGTGCAAATAGCATTGTTGGCTATGGACACCTGGGTACTTGTCTCTGCCATGCTATATATTATATCCACCTGGTGGTAAATAGCCACATTGGCTATTCCACCCCTGGGGCAAATAGTATTGTTAGCTACTGACAACTAGGTGCTGTTAGCATTTATTAGCAAGCAGGGCTTCATTCTCCAAAATTGTGAAGTTGTTTTTATTGCTCTTAGATGGCATCTTTTGGAATGTCTCTCCTGAACAGATGGATTGCCATGCCTGGCCTTACAAGCCATTTTTGGTGCATCAATTTGGGGATGACATCACGTTAAAAAGGGTTGTGGGTTTCTCCCCTTTTCTTTGAATACTTTGCCAATTACATATAACCGAAACATAACTATTGTTTTACACCTTTTGCTCATTCTTTTGTGCTCCCCATTAGTAGTTTTATTAACCTTTTCAATTCATCCAGCCTGGTAGTGCCTGTACTGCAGTTTTCTTGTATCTTAAATGGTGCTATTGTTGTGTAAATACTTCTACTTCTTGTTTGTTGTTTTTTTTTTCAGTTATACTTGTCACTGGCGAATTATTTCCAGACAAGTACAATCAGTTTTCCATTTAATAATAAGTGATCTTATAACATCTGAATAAGTTAATGTACTTTTTTTTAACGATAATAGCTACAAATTAAAATCACAAACCACACATTTAATGAATGTGATCCACATGGTTGAGCTTGAATAATAAAATCAAAATGACAGAAAAGACACATCACCGAATAGCATTATTAACATTTCAGAATTATGAATTACAGTTCTGTTTATAAAGCTGTTACATGCGCATTAATTACAATTTTATACTATATTGTTGGCTGGATTTAATACTTATGTAGAATACCAAAGCATATTTTTGTAAATGTTTTAAGTATGCTTTGGGTAAGCATGTGAGTATGCATGTTTTATGTGGTTACAGTATTATTGGTGATAAGAGTTACTGTTATTATTTTATTTTAAGCCCTCTGTTTTAAGATTTAAGTCATTCATTTCATAATTTTATCATATTTTGGAGTGTTTGGAGGCAGTAGAAACATGCTTTCAGTCATGCCAACCAGATTTGTGACAGCTTCAGTCATTCATTTCATAACTTTATCATATTTAGTTTCAAACTATTTTGGAGTGTTTGGAGGCAGTAGATACATGCTTTCAGTCATGCCAACCAGATTTGTGACAGCTTCAGTCATTCATTTCATAACTTTATCATATTTTGGAGTGTTTGGAGGCAGTAGAAACATGCTTTCAGTCATACCAACCAGATTTGTGACAGCTTCAGTCATTCATTTCATAACTTTATCACATTTAGTTTTTTCAGTCATGCCAACCAGATTTGTGACAGCCTCTCTACATATTAATCAGGATTAGTTTACACTCAAAATTTATTTAATTGATGCGTTTTTCTTCAATCAGTTTGCACCCTAAACATGTGTCTAATCAAACTTTCCACATCTTCATTGTGTTAAATCTCTAAATCAGTAAATCTTCATTGCTCTACTACTTGATGTACCATGGTGACATGAATAATGCGATTCATTTATTTCATATTCTGGCAAGCTACACTGCAAAAATGAACTATCCATGTATTTTTTTCCCCTTTTTTTCCAAACCCAAATGTTCAACCGAATGTTGACCTCACCGCAGCACCCACCCTGACAGCTGTAAGAGGAGAAGTCGAGCATGTGACTCCTATGATTCACGTGACAACGCTCTCGCTTATTTTCATGTTGTGGCCGCACCACCAACTGCACACTGACTATGACGTCAGAGGAAGACGTAGTCAGCGAACAGTCGGTTTGTGCTGCCACAGGCGCCTAAGCATGACAAGGAGAGTGCTATTGTGATGAAGCCAACAGGAGTTGGGCTGATTTACCCCGTATTGAACCCCAGCAAGGCTGTGGTTCCTGGCCTCGCCATGGCCAGGAATGGCGAAGCCAGGAATCGAACCCCTGACCTCCAGCCCCGTAGGCAGCAATTTATCCTACAAGCCACTCAGAGACCCTATGCATGCAATTTAATCAATTTTAATAGGCAAAGTTTTCTTTCCACCTCATTAGATGATCACCATGGATGGTTATTTTGAGCATGGTATCTTTTTTTGCACATGTTTTTGTACATGCAAACCTTGAGTAAACCGACCCCAGAATATGACAACCCAGTGAAGGCTCCTGCACCTCATTCCACTGCTAAAACCAGCTGCTGTGACAGTGGTTACAATACATTTTATTTGAATCTGATGATCAGCAGTCATGTGTCCGTACTTTGATCTTTATCACTGATAACACGATGTCTTGGGGTCCTTGTTTTTTGAGGCATTGTTTTCTTTCCATTTTAGTTAGTATCAATTGATTATTACTTTTTTCTGAGGGGTCATCTTTTTTTAATCACTTCAGTTACTCTTGCTGTTACACCACTTTAGAAAAGTGGCAGTCCTTATGAGTGACGGGCACATTTTAAGCACAGACACAGACTGATACTGTAAAACTATAATGAAAACAACTGAGAAGATGATTTTGCTGAGTATCTCAGGGTACTTCTAATTTACAGATTTATTTTTTTCCTAGATGACAGAAAAAATCATGGAGGCCAGTCGCAACTGCATCGTCAAACTGAATGAAGGATTGAAGAAGACATACACGGCTCAAGATGTCCGAGAGGAAACCGAGCTGAAAATGAGATCCTACGCCAACTGGGGAGAGTTTCTGGTCCCAGGGCCACTGTCTATTTCTATACTTGGTGAACTGGTGTTTATCTCAGCTAACACTGATTTTGCCATCAATAGGTTCACACCTGACAAAAAATATACCTACATAAAACACCCAGAGTCCTTCAGGGCCTGCCTGATGCAGGTCTGCAATGATGGATGGAAAGCTTTCAATACGGCTCATACAAACATGGATAAGATTCGACTCCTGAGCTCAGGCATTCCAAATGATGTGAAGAACGTGGTGCAGACCCTTATGCAGGAAGACCAGGAAATTGTGGAGTCACTGCTTCCTGTTCACCTGAGAAAAATGAAAGGTGTTTCCAGGAAGTGCTTTGATCTGGCAAAACATGTTGAAGGTGATTTCCAGAGACTCATTGACCTGATCTCTGAGCTTCTTGAAAACTGTACTTCTGCTAAATCAGCTCACCAGGAGGCTCTGAAGGAAGTTAAGCAGGCCATTGAGTTTGCTGAACTCAGAAAGAAATCTGCAGAAGAGGCCAAACAGGCAGCAGAAAAGTACCATACAATGGTAAATAAGGAACTTGAAGAATCACGGGAAGTATACAAAGAAGCCATCAACTCCATGCCCACCGGTGGTTTCTTGATTGCGTTAGCTTTGACTGATGGTGTAGTCTCAGTGGCAACTGCTTTACCGAAACTTTTAAAAGAATTTTCAGAAATTAATCCTATGGCCGCATTGAGCATTGCAGCAAAAGCTGCTATGGTTCTTGTTACATCAGAAGGTCTTTTGGGGTTTGTGCCTCAAGACAAAAAGATCGATATGTCTAAGCTCTGCAAACAGAAGTCAGATACACCACCACCAAATACCATTGCCAAGAATTTCAAGAACACTGCAGATTCAATGAAGAATGTGGAGAAATGTCATCTCAAAGAAACTGCAATGGATATTTGCAAGCAAGGACAACATATATGTGAAATACTGACAAATAACTTGACCAAAACAGATAACCAGCAAAATATGATTGAAGATATAAAGAAACTAGTAGAGAATGCTCAGAAGTTTCAAATTTGCTGTTCCAATGTGGCAAATATGCCTGTCTTTCAGCCAAGACCCCCAAATGCATCAAAAGCAATGGGTGAGTATTGTGGTTCAGAATCATCTGGAAGCCTTCTGAGGTCCACAGTCCAAATCAGTAAAATGAAGATTGAGCAGAGCAAGCAGCAGCTGAGGGACAGCAGAGACAAATACCACAAATCCTTTGAAAACATGAAAAAATGCACCCAAGAGTTTGACGAAATCCTGAGAGATATGCGAAAACTTGATGTGGAAGAGATTGATTTTGAAACCACAATAAAAATGCTTGCAAAAGGTTTAGAAGCACTGGGAAGAGTGAGAGAACAGTGGACCAAGATGGTGCAGTTCTTCCAAATGATCAGCAACTTAATCGAAACATGTCTGAACCAAAACATCACTGACTTTGTCAGTCAGTGTGAGGCGGTTCCTGCCATTCCCAACTATCGGCATTTAGATTTCATTAAAGACATGCTGTACGGACCAGCTTTTCAGGCAAGCAATATCGCTCACCTTGTGCACATGATCTCTGAGACGTATGTTCAGGTCTCCAGTCAGTACCTGATGGATCGTATTAGTAACTTGGGAACTCTGATGACTCTTGAGCCAGACAATCCCCAATTTAAAAGGGCTCGACATGAGCTGCAGGGAAGTTGTGTAGAAGCTCAGAAGGGGATTCTTGAGCTTGTGCAGAAAAACAGAGATGATTTTGATGAACGGATTGAGAAGAGAATTGACACCATCAACCAGAACCTGAAAGCTGCGCTGCCAGCTCCTTCCAGAGAAGAACAGAAAGCCATTGAGGACACTGTCCGAAAGGATCCCAAGCTACAGCTGAAAGAGATGTCAAAAGAAGACGAAGATGAATTTGTCTAAAGTTAGCAGAGAAACCAAGAGGGATTAGAAAATAATATGAAACTCATCACACATTCACACACACTCTCTCACACACACACACACACACACACACACACAAACTAACGATGTATTCAATTCCCCCAAAAATGCTCAGATTGTGGACTTAAATAGACTCAAATTGACGGTCATAAGGCTCATGCTGTAGTTTAAAAAGACACAATTCTTTATTTACTTATATTAGCAAAACAACATGGTCAGTTTTGAAGTAGTGCTGGAATTCGTGTTTCTTCTTGTGTTTTTTTTTTTAATCGGGTGATCACTAAACTTACAAGATGATTTCCACATCAGTGGTTTCATATTACCTTTCCAATTTGTTTGTACTTTGCATTAAGATGTTTTACTTCTTCTTTTTTTTGGTAAATGGTATGCATTAATCTGAAAGTTTTAGTTTGCATTATTGGAAATGATTAGCACAGGCTATGTTTACATGTACATCAATAATCTGATTATGGAAAATCGTTGGAGTAAGGCATTTGTCTGATTAAGATGTTTACATGTCATCACCACCAGCCTTCAAACCTGTTCACTCATATTCACTGGGATAACCAATTCAACTTTTCAGAAACACGTTTGAAAATGTCACCTTTGTGATTTACTACCCATCAATAAAATGCTCAAGTACTCCTTGGCACATGGGAAACTTGGTCAGAATGGAACAGATGCAGTTAAGATGTATTCATGCCTTACTGGTGTGATTACTGTTGGAGTATACCCTATGCCTTATTGCGATTATGGTTACTGCCTCTGTGAACATAATCACAGTAACATAACCACAGTATGGTGTTGGCATGGTTACGACCATACTCACATTACTGCCTTAATCACATGGTAACTGGATTATTACAGTGCATGTAAATGTAGCCACTGAACACCTTTTTAATCTTTGTCAATCCCTACGAAAATGGATATTTTACAAGCCAACCACAAAGCTTAAGTTTAATCTATTAAAGCTGTAAAATGTTCAAAAAATGTTGGTGTTAAAAGAAATGTTAAAGTTGTAAAATGTTGGTGATGGAAAAAAAAATCTCATAGTGAACAAAAGTTTACACAGCTTGTCAAACATATCAGCCTGCTTTAAAATATTTTATTTGAAATGAGGAAAAATGAGCCAACTTTGTTCTGGTTCAGATTTGGTAAATGTTGTACCTATCTCTTAATGTAGCATTATTAAAATCACACTTTGTGATTACACAGGAAGAATTCTCATGTGTAAACGCAGTCATTTCTTAGTGTCATGTGAGATATAACACTGTATACTGGATCTGTGCTGAAATCATGGCCCTACCTAACCTTAGCTGAAATAACAGGATATATTGCTCTCTTTAAATTTGCTTTTGCTTGCTTCCAACAAAATGAAAATATATATAAACATTATCAGTGAACTGTATAATAAATGATATATGGTCTATCATATCTACACTTTTGATTTGTCAAACGTGCCATTTCTTTATGCATTTGATAAGCTCAAATAAAGCAATGCTTTCATTCAAAATAACCATTTCTTGCCTCTCATTTTGTCAAGTACCAAAAATTTAAAAGTAGGTAGGAGATGATTCACAGCCATACATTAAGCATTTACTGAATCCTTAAGTTGGTTTTTCAATAAATGGGAGTGTAGTTCCATGATCAGTGCATGATTTTTTTTATTATTATTATTATTGAAACTTGTCTTTGCATCGTAACTCACCAGTGAACGCAGGGCATATAGCAGGTACGCAATAGAGTTGATATAATGTTACAGACGGATGTGGGGTTTTCAGAAGGGGGAGACACAGAGACTTAAAGTTGGGGGTGTGTCTCATTAGATGAAGGACAGGAATGTTCCTCTGCTGAACAAAAACACAAACTAATTTCCAGCAATTTCATGTAAAGATACTCAAGTGTAATCCAAATGAACAAAAATCAGTTGGTTTATTGTTGGCTATAATGGAAAATCTACACTTATATATATTTTCTAAGAAACAGAAAAAAAGTTACACATAATATTTTAAAAAATAGCTAAATGAACAAAATAGCAATAGGCCTCATTCATCCTGATAATTGCTGTATTTCCCTTTTTGAAACAATAGAACAGACAAACAAAAGGAAACAGCAGTCACAAAATTTCTATAGACCAATACCCTCACTTTCAAAATAAGGAACCAAAATGAAAGTCAAAGCATGACAAACAATGAATTATAGCAATGCTATTTCATATTAATTTGGGCAAACCAATGAAGAACTATGCACTGGGGGAAAAAACCCTAAATTGTATCGTTTCTGAAAATGAGAAAAACTTTAATGAACACATTTTGTAAATGATTTGTATGGATGGCTTAATAATGTGTTGCTATTAATTAACTGAAATTGTTCATTTTAAAGAGTGACTCAGTTTGTCTCATTAGTCAGTCAGGAGAATCTCTTTCCCTGTTATGATCAATGGCATATGTAATACACTGGGTATGGAATGATACTGATTTTTATCTGGTGAGAAACATTTTGGTGAAACAGACTGATTTGACAAATTTTTTTTCACATTGAGAACATTTTTTCCAGATTGTCAGCATGGCCATGGAGAACCACAGACAGATCACAGAAGAATTTAGAAATGGAATTCTACCTCCACTGAAGGAGGGCTTGGCCGCCATTTCATCACTCACTCATGCTATCAATGGGATTAACCCAAATTCTATACAAGAGTCAGAATGTGAGAAAATATTAAGTCTGATATCAACGGCAAACCGTGAAACACAACGGGCCACAGAAACTGCTCATCAAAAACTTCAAAACCTGAATAATAAATGTGAACGGCTGATAAAGGAGAAGAAAACTCTGAAGGACAAGATGAAATCAAAAGAAGACGACCTGCAGAAACAGAAGACGCAAACTGACCAGCTCGCGGAGGAGAAGGAGGAACGTGATCGTGACCTAAGCCGAAACCAATCAGAGCTCGCAGAAGCCACTGAGAATAAAAGGAAGGCTCAGAAGGACCATGACGATGCTAAGACAGCAGCTTTAGTCAGTGCTGCTGTAATGTTAATTCCCATTGTAGGTAAGTATACGCTTCACACACACACACACACACACACACACATACTCAACATACTTTTTTAATGTCAAGCCATTTTTGAGCCACGATTGAATCATTTTGGGTCCATTGTTTATAAACAGGTGTGAAGATATTTAATGACTGAAATCATGGTTCACAGACTTTGACATAGTGTTAAGAAAACAATATATTGCGATTCTCATTTCGATAAGTTTTAACACTACGTGTTTCTGCTGCTAACTTTGCTCACCAAAATCACAAAAAGATTAAAACCAGATTGAGAGAAATGAAATCTACGGAAATCAGGAAAATGCATTTTTGTGTTGTTTGGAATTCTGTGGACAAGACTGAAAGCATTTGGAAAGCCTTTTAAATGAATTGAATATTGAAACACCTAACTCAGCGTCAAGGGAAGGTCCTTAACTAGTGAGTCGATCACTTGCCCACTTGACAGAAATATGGAATAAAAAATGTTTTGGGGTGACATGTCAGATAACAGCAATATATGTCACAGGAAAAATGTTTTCTTTATCCTCAGTTTGATTCCCAAATTAACTTGTAGCATAATTTCTTATTTAGAACCAAACCTGCCAAATGTATGAATACTTGAATGTGAAATTATTATATTTATGCTATTTGAAAGCTCATATTTGGAAATTTGAGAGGAGGATTTGCTGAATTTAAAATGAGAGAGCAAGGTTTTGTTGCTTAAAAATGGTATCTGACACAATGTCTGTCCACTATTCATTCTTCATTCAGCAGCCTACCAAATATGTACACAGCAATGAAAGAATCCAAAGTGATTTTAACTGAGGTTAATAATGGTGACTACTCCTGTGTTTGTGCTGCTGGATTCCTTTGTGTTTTTCATATGTAGCGGCACTCCATCAATACTACCCCATACTGATTACTGTTGTCATTTCATCTGCAGGAACAATTGCAGGGGGAATTTCACTTGCTGTGTCTTTGAGCTCGTGCATAGAAGCAGAAAAAAGATGTCATGAATTAGAGGAAATGGCTGATAAATATCGAAGAATCATTTCTGATATTGAAGAAAAGATGAGAAATTTGAGCAGAGAGCAGGAAGGGGTTGAGGAAGAGATTACGAAGATGAAACAGGATCTCAGTGATCTGGATGAGAAACTGAGCGAAACAAAGAAACTCATTGAAAATATGACATCAGTACAAAGCATGATGAAGCAGTGCACTGCGTTTCTGAGCCAGCTCAACGGAAAGGCTGATGTAATGGAAATCACCTCTGCTGAAATACTGGACTTGCAACAAACATGTAACTTACTCAAGGATATCATTGGCCATTTAGAAAGTGGTGCAAATTCTCGTGCCGTAAGGCCCATGTTACCACTCGCCAGTATTATGCCTCCCATAATCCCCCCCACATTAGCACTGCCAGAGACAGGCCCCGAATGGGACACACTTCAGGAGTTCTTTTAAACTTGAGCATGGAACATGTAACAAAGAAAAACTTTCATACAAAAAATAAGTAAAAAAAAAAAAAAGAAAATGATAGCTTCCTGGCTGTAAACATTTTTGGAGCTGCAGTTTTGCATTTCTCTTTCTCACTGTGTTTCTCTCCATTTATCATAAGTAGTTGATTTTCTAATACTTACTGTATACTGTAAAACTTTTTACAGTTGGTTATGCATGCAATGAAAGTTGTGCATGAAAGATGCTGTGAATAATTGACAGAGTAGTCAAGTGATGCACTGTGACTGAGTTATGAATACATTGTAAATCTTTACTTAATTTAGAAATAAGTGCATACAAGTTCATCCTGTTTGTTGATCCTGTATTTAATGCTGATTCACTATGATGTTGTTTCATCCATTAGAAGATGTCATTAGCTGCTGACTGCTACTAGTTCAGAGCTTCATACAAGGCTAAGGCCATGAAAATCTATTTCATTTTGTAGGACTAGAGAAGATTTCTTTCATTATAAAATACTTAACCTAGTTGTCCCATGAAGCTGAATAAGCTGTAATGTGGACTTCAGAGATTTTTTTCATTTGCAAAGAAAGCCAACATTAAAGGCAAAATTGACCTGTGTTACATTTTCATAGGTAATTCATATAGTGTGGATAGAGGATAATTGTTATCACTAAAGTGCCTGCATATTTTGTTGAAGTGTCTTCATTTTTTTTTGTCTATGTTTTTTTTTCTGTCTTTATTTTAATTTAACCGGTAAACTTTTCATGTCTAATTTTAAGTTTTTAATTTTAACTGTGGAATTTTTATTTTGTGATGTGATATTCTGTATATTGTACATATCTATTTCGTAATTGTGCACTCTTGTACACTTATTTAATGGTGATTTTTTCTAAAATGTGGTATTGATTACATTCATTCTAAGACTCCGAGGAAGGACAGACTTGTCCGAAACGCAAGTCATTTCTCATTCAATAAAGTTGCAAGCACAGCAAGAGACACAGTGTTGCAGATTTTTTTGTTTTATTGTTGGCTTTTTGCGCATCTCAAGCACCTGTGGTTTATACAGTGTGCAAACTCTTAAACGGTGGAATTTTAACAGAGCGTCTTTAACTGGCATGCCCTGGGTATCCCACATAAGACCTACACCCAGCCATTGACATTTTAAACAATCACTGATGGCTCAATCGGCGTGTTGCACACCAGGCAATGATTTCATCTACATTTAGCTGATGCTTTTATCCAAAGCAACTTACATTTGATACAGGGCCAATGTGGGGTTAAGGGCCTTGCTCAAGGGCCCAACAGCAATGGTGTTCTTGCTGTGGCTGGACTGGGGCTTGAACCACCAACCTCTGGGGTCCCAGTCATTTACCTTAGCCACTAGACTACAGGCTGCCCCGATGTTGAGGCTGTTGATGAGCAATGATGTTGAGCAATGATATTGAGCAAGGAGATGTGATTGATGGTGTGAGCTCACTGCTGGCATTTGAACAATGTATTTTTCTATGTCATCTTGTTGACTGGAGATTTGACAGTAATGTAATGCTGGTGGGGAAAGCATAAACTCACAGTTAGCAGGAGGCATGCAGGGATATGGGAGGGGGGACCCCTCTTTTTTCAGTCAAGAAACCTATACTTTATACATACAAGTAGTGATAGTTGAAATAAAAGTGAACAGTCATGAACCCCATTAAGGTGGAGCTACACCCAGCTGTCAGTCATTGACACTCCACAACCAGTGCAGTGATAATTCCAAAACACTATGTCACTGATAATGTATGGTTGCTCCACCCCTTTTTTTGGCTCAGTGAAGCCTCACTTCCTGTTACTGGGTTTAATGTAGGGAAACCATACATGTCCCTGTTATGAAAACCATTTCTTAACATCATGATCAGTTGTGAAAACTGATAAATCTTAACACAGAACTGTTTCAGGTTTTCCTCCAGCCAACACATTGTGTTAGTTATCTCTTGTAATTTGAATTAAATCCTCAAAGTGTTCAATATTTATCCTACCTGACACCAATAACAATTACCATATGAATGTATTTGAATGAGTTTTTCCACCTGTTTTCATAAAAAAAAAAATCTTGACGCAAGGTACAATCAGGTAATCCATAATTTGGTCATCTGAATATGTTTTTGCAGTCCTGCTCTTCTCCCTCTTCCAAATTATATTCATCAACATAAATTCAGTAGTATGAACTCTCAGACAACGATATAGTATTTAAGAGGAGTTTATTGATAAGGGATAGGAAAGGATGAACTTGGGCTTGGAGTCAAAAGGGGGAGGAGTCGTCCCATACTCGTGGAGAGGGAAACCCCCCCTCCCTTTGGCTGAAAGAAATTGGAATAGTAGTTAGGATTATGAATCCCCCCTAGAAAAAGAGAGGATGAAGGTGGAGATGGGGAGGAGGTGGGATGCCGGAAATGCTGAGCACGATGGGTAAAGTTACGCGGTGTTTATATACCTGTAGGGACCGGAAGGGGTGCGATAGGTAGAGAGGTTGTCTGAGAGTTCTTCTCCCGAATCTCTGTTTTACCAAACTGCAATAAGATCTCCACATGTCATCCCCACTAAAGGTGCTTACTGAAATTCATAGTATCTGCAAAGGTGGTGAGAGTGCAGTAGCCCATCAGTACCTTGATAAACTGTCCCCATATGCATTTAACTGAAGGTCAGTCTGCTGCAAATCACAAATCGCAGATTTATGAATGTGATACACAGTATAGAGCTTGGATAAGAAAGTGCTCACGAGTAAGTTGACATAACAGTTTCAGCAGAAATTAAACATTTCTGAATTATGAGTTACAGCTTTGATTATGAAGCTGTTTCATGCACATAAGCTACAATGTTATGCCATATTGGTGGCTGAATTGAGTGCCTGCATACCATAGCATAGCTGTTAAAATCCATCAAGTAGTCATTAGGCCACAATTATACAGGGTTTAAGGTATGTACAGTTAATGTACTTTTTAACCAAAGTCTCTAAAATGTCCCATTCATCCATTCCTTTGCTTCTCATCGTACCATTAGGGACATGAAAAACAGTTCAGTTATTGACATATATATTTTTTTGCATTCACTGCTAAAAAGCACTTTAGTAGAATGAATTTTCCAAAATGCATTTGGAATAGTTTGTTGAATGCAAGAGTAGGTTATCTTTACAGGAGTCCGATCTTGGGCTTGGAGTCCATAGCGGGCAGCGCCGTTGTGGACAGTGAGAGAACAACATTTTAAGGTGCACATGGGGAGGAAGTGATTGGCACGATGGGAAAGAAGGTACATTGCGTTTAAATGCATGAGGTTTGTTCTGGTTTGGCAGGTTGCGGTGATTGGTTGATTGGTTGACTGAAAAATACGTCTCCCAAATGTTTGTTTTGTCAAACTCCAATTAGAACACACGATGCTGCACCTACTGGACGACCACTTCCCTCACCTGACCTCTCTGTCTCTCTCTCTCTCTCTCTGTACCTACAAAATCAGAACAAAGTACCACTGGTCTGTCTCTGATCTGCTGCTCATAAAGAGCTTGACTGTTCCAGTGCTGCGATTCCAATGCAGTTATGATTTCCTTGAGTTTGCCTCCAGCTGTCTACCAGGACATTTTGTGCATTTTTTTAGAATTCAAAGCAGGAAGTATGTTTTGTTGCTGCTGTAAGTTTTTGAAGCAATCCTTACGGCATTTTTTTTATCCCATAATTGGAAACCACACGTGGTTCTGTGCCTTGATCATTTAAAAAAGTATAAACTGAACTCTGTAAATTGGTCCCCATCTAGCTGATCTGCAAAAAACCTTTCCAGGAAGTAAGACTTCAGAAACTGAACAATTGTTTTACATTTAATTTGGATCCATAATGGAATTTCTCCATTTGATTTTTAAAAGGTCGCTTCCATAACAAGTACCTCAACAGTGGGGCTTTCGCTATGGACTGAATACACAGTCTCCATATCATTGAGTTTGTATTTCACAGTGCGTTTTGCAGTATTGTGTTTCATCTTTTAGGTGTATAATGAATTTCTAAAATAAAAAAAAATAAAATAAATAAAAAAAGATGCATTTAAAAATCCAATGAAAAACACTGCGTGCAGTAAGTATGCTTCAGAATTTGCTCCAGATACATTCTGTACCACTGGTACCTTCTTTTGACAGAAGTCAACGAGGCATATCTGTCATATCTATCATATCTGTCATATCTATCATATCTATCATATCTGGATCTCATGATCTCATGATCTCATGATCTCATGCTGATTTGAGCCCCCCTTATTTAATTCCGCTTTGTCACTTCTGTGATACAACATTTTAGCTCCATTCCTTCATAATTTTTGACTGTTCTCATGTCCACACATGAAGTTTTTTACCACCATGGTTTAATCTAGAAGTGACTCAGATTCAGCAGGCTGTGAGTCCTCCTGTACAGACCCAAGAAACCAGGTGAGGTGAGTTAGTCAAAATTCATTGACCATTATGTGCTGGGAAACAATCAGATTTAAATTTGAAAGCACATTGTTTTGTATTTCCTGCATTTTGACACCCTGACAGTTATTTGTGTGTACACAAAGGTTGTACAGTTCTTAGACAAAGTGCTTATGCATGTAATTACCAGATGAAATGCGACCTGTCCCTGTTTTGTACTAATGTGTACCATATCTTTGATTCATGATTTATATTCAATATAAAACTGCATTTATACCTTAAGATTGTCTGCCTATAATGGGACATTACCCATGAGACATTGCACATCACCTATCACTGTGTGTGCAGAGAGAGAATGTTGCTTCTCCATCCATTCCATCCTAGATCCATTCCTGCTTGCTTTCAATGTATGTTTACACATTGCTGTTGTCCCCAGAGATTGCATGGCTAAATATTTGAAGGAGATTATTTCTGTGCAACACTGAATTATGCAGGGAAATTCTCCAGCATCTGGTTTGAGGCATGATGGTTTAGAGCCCAAAGGATACACAGCTCAAGTATACTTTCGGTTTAGTGGAAACATGACAGATTGATGTGGCATCACGTTGTGATCACAGTATATGCAGTACATGGCTATTGGGAAATATTAATATCATATGATTATAGCGGTGGTCCTGACAAACCATTTTTAATCCAAAATTTTGTAAACCAAACAGCTTTGATTAATGATTTCATAGGGATATTTCCGAGGTGGTCAAAATATTGGCTACAGGAAGAAAAAAATAATGTTTTGAACTTGTCTGCATTTGGAACTAAAGTGCAATGTGATCGCATAATCCACATCTGCTTGGGTAAAGCCCACTTCAGTTGTCACGGCAACAGATTGATCAAGGTTCTGAGTGGTGGTGGGTGAAATTAGGGTGGGGCCACACTCAACTGTCAATTACTGACTTGTTTGAACCAATGAAGATGCTTTTCACTCCAAAGCCAAACCAATGGTATTGTAAGGTAGCTCCTCCCATTTTTTTGGCTCAGTGAAACCTCCGTGTGTGTGAGGATTGTGAGACGTTAGCCTGGATACCTGATGTGAAGGAGTGTCTGTCATGGACATTTTTCTAATCAAATCAAGTGTAGTCGAAAAGCTGGTATTTTGTACAGAAGGATAACATTCAGACAGGGAAACTATCATGGAATGCAAAAAACTTTCTCTGTATTGGCTTTAACTAAGCATGACGCTTTCCCTCCCACTCTATCTGTTATGAAACTTGCGTTTTCATCAGGGGCATTATGATTTTAATCATTTAGTAGAGTCTTCTGTGACATAGAACGGGCGATTTTGTAAATGGCAGAGTGCGTTTGGATGATGATTTATGATTTCATCTAGAGATATGAGCGTATATATTTCTCAGTATTCTCTGTGTAGACTGCTTTGAGTAGAGAAATAGAGGAGAAGAGAAATTATATTATACATTATTACTTATCATAGTATTACAGGTATACATCATATTGAAAGATCTTATGAGCAGTTAGCTAAAATGTATGCTAGTATGTCAGTCTTCAACTTCACTCTTACTGGCCACAGTGGACTTGGAACTTTTTGGTAACAGGTATATGCTAATTATTAAAAAAAAAAAACTGAAGAGCTTACCATGTCTATTGTACTGCCTTGATTCCAAAAAAAAGACATATTCAAGAACTTCTTATAAGACAGTGACATCAGTGACATGTCAGTAAACATATCAGAAGCACAAGCTGTACTGCACTTAAGGAACAAACCTTTTCATACATTAAGTAGATACATGTTTTTTTGTTTTTTGTAAGATAATTAAAAGGAATGAAAATACAAAACCATCAGCCATGATGGTATCCCTCCACAAGACCCCTGTCTGGATTAAAACATTGTCATCTTTTTCTCAACTTATTAGAAAGAGTTCAGAACTTAAATGGAAATGTTATTTATCTAGTCCAAGGTATTACCGGTGAAGTCACATATAAGATTAAAAGGTCAATTATACTTTCATTCTGAAATAATAACAATGCTTAGGGTTGTATATATGAGTTATGTGTTAAAAGCATTAAGGGTTTCACACGTTTACTTTCTTACGTTTTGCTTTCTTTTAATGTAATTGACTTACTGACATTTGTTTCGGGAGGAAATTGCAAAAAAAAGGCTTAAAAATGTAGAACTCATTGTTGGTCCATGAACACAGAAGACCATATAGTAACAACTTACTCCACATCGTCATTTCCTGATACTTGCACTCGCTCATATATAATTATCATATATTAAATATTAATATATTTATTGTGCCACCAGAAGGCCAGCTTGTGTGTCAGCTACAGAAGTGACTGATGAACTGGCTGTGAATAATTCATTCAGCTTTTAGCACTGTTTATTGTCAGCATCCTTTCGCCTTGCCTTGGCACATGTCAACATGACAATGTAGACTAAAAATATTTAATAAATGAGAAATCCACCAATAATTGTTTTCCAAAAACATTACAGCTGACCGTCCCACACTGCGGCTTCCTACATCAAGGCTTCGATGTTTCGCAGGTCGGCAACAAACAGTTAAGTTATGGGATAACTCCCTTTTAAAATGTAATTTTCCCTTAACACTGACTAACCATTTGAGCAGTAGATGGCGCAGAACTCTAGTCTAGTTTAAAATGCTCACTGCGCCCCTGCGAAGCCCCCAGCTGGAGGTTCTCACTTCACTTCGCTATGATCACATGCTCACCTTGGGGGGCCAAAAATTTTACGCTGAGCCCCTAACCCCCACGATGTGAGAAGGTCATCTATATTAGGTATGAGTCTCACCCATGTGCTCCACATGCAGAGAGCCATGCAAGATTCCCAGCACTACCCGGGACCATCGTCATGGTGACAATGTGTGACACTAGTGTAGCACCAATGTCTTTAGCCCTCATTGAGACAGCCAGTGTATGAGATGTTTCCAAGAGGAAATATTTCTCTGTAAGTGTTTTACAGAAAAAAAAAAAAGTTGAGAATTGGTTCTCACATCATCACCATGGCAGAAAACTATAGTGAGAGAGAGAAATTTTTTAGCAATCTTACTACCACTTACTTAGCTGCTTATTGTGAAGGGTGATGGGGGGGGGTGTTAGAGGAGTGTGATTTTCTGGCATAATCTTTGTAGGGAAAGGTGCGGCTGTGCACTGACATTGCGCTGAAGCCTTTCTGTGTGATTACGGTTTCTCTTATGTCTCTAATTGCTTTGATAGTAATTCCCCCAACATCAAGCCTGAAACATTCACATTTTCTATTCACGTCATATGTGGTGATGCCTACTAAAACAAGGACAACAGAGTGCATGGTGATCATTTGTATGGATGTCACTGTGTGTAGCAATGATAGGTTCTCCTGAGAGATTCCCAGTTGAAGGACTGTTTATTTATGAACAGGGCTGTATGGACATAGACACATAGCCGTAGACATGTGCGGCCATTCAGTGCTGTTAGATTGATCATACATTGAACATGTCTCAGTTGACCCTATTCAGCTCCACAATGAAGCCTGCTCTCACTCTAATTTCCTTGTTTTTTTTGCCGTGATATTTTGCCATTCCAATTCCCTCCGTGGCGTGGAAAGACAAATGGTAATTGCAGTGGCGGATTTGCATGAAGGGCATTTTATATTCCACTGCCACTGCCAAGGGTCGTTAGTCATTCACGTCTCTTTACATTCGTTTGTCTGAGACACAGTCTAAGAATACAGAGGACAGATTCCATTGGGGGGGGGGGGCAGCACATACCATAGAAGCATATTCTGGAGAAATTCTCCCCATTCTCTAATTGACACGAACCAAATTAAAAAATATGATTTCAGAGGGCCAACACTTCCATTCGCATGTCTGAGAATCGGGTAATGTAAATTGCAGTGAGGATCTTAGCCATTCCCGGCCTACGTTTCCGCTGGCAACAGAGTACAGAGTACAGGCTGTGGCTTTTTTGCGCTGGGGCAATTTTATTGATTTATAAGGCTGTAGCTCTTTGGGGAGAAGCAGGAAAGCTTGCAAGTAATCTTCAGAGACATTTTTTCAGCCCCTCTTTTATATTCTCAGAGGTCTTTGCCTTTGAGAGATGCATATTTCTCTCTCTCTCTCTCTCACACACATTTATCTACGGTCTGAGGAAACAATGTAGGACACATTAACGTATGTGCTGCTGGCTGTGAAAATATTCAAGGTTTTAAAGTGTCTACCCAGCAGTTTGTTCATGAATAACAGTCTTATACCCTTCCCGTATCTATGGAATGCAACTTCATTTATATAAAAGTGTGAGAAGTAAGTTCAGTGTTATATTGATGAGGCTTGTTTTCTCTTTGTTTGTGGGAATTTTGTCAGGAAGGTGACATTATGTACCTGTTCTGCGTAGTCTCCTTCTCGATGGGCAAAAAATGTATTATGAGGCTGCAAACACCACTCACAGGTATGCAATTGCATTTTTGCAGTATAATTAAAATGAGACATTCCTCCACAATTTTAATTATTTTTGGTGAAGCCCCAACGCATTGTGACAATGATAACTGTGCTAAATTGAAAATGCTCTATGGAGTGAAATGTTAATTTTGAAAAGATTCTTGATGTGGGAGGGCTTATGTAATATTCCATACCACAGTTGGGCTCAGTTCTGTTTCAGCTTACAATATTTGTCCTTTTGTGGGTAGGTATTCTGCTGTGTGCTTGCCATAGAATAACAACCAGCTACAGAAAAACCTAGGACATAACTACTGTAAATAACATCAGGGTAAGGAAAAGTATCTCAACCTGCTTACACAACTCTGCTTATGTTAGCAAAAGCAGCTTTAGTGTAACATTCAGCAACATTACTGCTTTACAAGATAGCTAGCTAACTACAAGATCAGTGTAAGAATATATGGATGAATATATCTGATAATTTTGAGTGTTTTTGGACACAGTTGTCGGTATTGTGGAGGTTAGATCATAGCTAGATCTTTTGAAGCGTAAAGGGTCATCTTGATATTGCCACCGCTATTGATCACGTCGCTGAGGTTCCTTGGTGCTGATCAGCTGTGTCGATGCTTCTCTACCTGCCCAGCATCTTGGTTGCCATAACAACCCAATACAACAAGATGGATGATTTGTGTTTATCACATGACCATTGCTGTATATTACTGATTACTCCTTCAAGGCTAGTTTCAAATGCACTCATATGTAATTCAATCAAAATGGATTGTACATGTTGCATGGCTTAATTTTAATTAATATCATGTGTATAAGCAAATACATTCTTTGGAATGGGCTCCATTAATTTTTAATAGGAAAGCATATGACCTTACAGAGACTAATGTCTGTTCACATCGAATCCCTTATGCCTATAAGGAGATCTGATGGAATGTAGGCGTTAGTCTTCCTGTGCTAGCCTCCCAGTCTTACAGCAGACTGCAGGACTGGCTGAGCTCATTTCAGGGGTTGCACACACAAATTAGGGGACGAGAGGACTCTCAGACAGGCTGTTTTTAAAGCCTCCTGGCCCCTCACTCTCAGACATGCTGGACTGAATATTCGGCCATATTCCACAGCATCATGTGGAGTGATGGCGTACTCAGAATGTAAGGATAACGTCGTTATGCAGGCCAAGTATATTGAGTTAAGAAGGGCTTGATACTTTCCAGCAATGCTTAGCATCCTTGAGCTTCCCCCCCCCACACACACAGAACAGGCATTTATATCCAGTGTGTCTTAATGACAATCTTTGAGAGAGGGTTCCAAGCATACCAGAGGAATCTCTGTAAGATAATTGTAAACCTCTGTAGCACATAATGAATGATAAATGCTTTCTGGGTCCTAATGCCCTGATTGTGTAATGTCCATGCCAGAACTGACTGTCTTTGGTGAACAGTTACTGACGGTCTTTGGTGAACAGTTACTGATGGTCTTTGGTGAACAGTTACTGACGGTCTTTGGTGAACAGTTACTGACGGTCTTTGGTGAACAGTTACTGACGGTCTTTGGTGAACAGTTACTGACAATCTTTGGTGAACAGTTACTGACAATCTTTGGTGAGCAGTTGTGCTTTAACCTTTTATCATGGTTAATGTATTCTTCACAAGAGATTTGCTACGCTGCATTTTCTCAATCTGTTTACCAGAAATGCCTCTGATAACCCCTCATTCAAATACCTCTATCCATCCAAACCGGTTTTCTTGGGAGGTATTAAATTGCCACTTACCTTTTCTCCCATCATGCTCTCTGCTTACGGAATTCTTACCCTTCCCCATCTCCACCTTCATGTATAAATCTTTTCCTCTGTATTTCTCCTTCTCTTCTTGTGGTCCATTGGGGGTTCACCTTACCCAAAATAGTGAGGCATGGCGCTGCCTCCCTTCGACTCCAAGCCCAAGATCAATTGTCTATACTGATATACTGCACAACTTGCCACGTCACAATAAACTCCTTCCAAATGCATTCAGTGTTGTCTGAATATTAATTCTACTGAAAGGTCATTCAGATCACATACACTGAACACTTGCTTTTTTTTTTGCTAACCTGTTTGTTTAACTCATTCTAACAGTACACTTTCAAAATAACTCAATCAACAGGACATTATACATGAATAGATGGCTATTGCAGGCCCAGTTGCTGACTTGTGTGACAGCGTGGTCCCCGGCTCAGCTTTCTCTGACCTCAATTGGTTATAATTTATGCCGCTTCCCCATTTTCAGCAGATAGAATGCTGACAGTGTGTGTCACAGGCGTGATTTATGTGTATGCTCTAATTGGATCTCTTGCTTATATGCACCTGAAAATTGACCAAATTTGATTGCATAAATATCTAATTATCCAGTTCAACTTACCCAATTCTGCTATCGCCATCAGATAATTGTGTTGAGACATGTTACCTCATGCATTGTAAGCACTGTAATATGTATTTTAGACCAAATTTGTCAGTCATAAGAAAGAGGGATAATACTTTTAACTGTGAGTCAGTACATCATTACGAGGTAAATGACTGTGGTCTCTCTTTTGAAGTGGGAGTCACAGTGAAACCTTTCTA
Organism: Albula glossodonta; assembly: GCA_019788955.1. Classification (NCBI taxonomy): domain Eukaryota; kingdom Metazoa; phylum Chordata; class Actinopteri; order Albuliformes; family Albulidae; genus Albula; species Albula glossodonta. Next base: position 2,915,099 of record JAFBMS010000056.1, on the reverse strand, counting down.
CCCCCCATTTTCCAACTCCTATTTTCCACCCCCCCCAGTCTTTGCATGTTATGCTTCCAGCCTAGCCTGCCTCTCAGGTAGTTTTTGCAGGGTACTCCATAGTTTGGGAGCAAAGCGAATCAAAGCTGCCTCACCACTTTTAAAAGCTGCTTCACCACACTGCGGATTTCCATCTTTCTGTCTGGGCTGGTGAAAAATAAAAATCTCACCTGACAAAAGCTGGTATTCTGGGTTTACATCTCTGAGGTTGTGCCTGGATTCTCCGAGCTCCTAGGCTGGTGCTTGGGCCGTGCTCTGAGTTTGACGGGTGTATTTACTTACTGACCAAATTGATCGGCTTTTGAGGAGCTTCCCCCCAGGCTCTGACTGTTCTAGCTGTGTGCAGTACTGGAACCTGCTGAGGTGGTGCGTTCTCTAACAGAGGGGTGCCACTAGGGGGAGCCCTTCTCTGTTGTTGACCTGCCCAGCAGGGTACGATTCAGGTCCAAATCATTACATCATGCGTTGCATTAAATCCCATTTTTCCACCTATAATTTAGCATTCCTCACATCTCCTCCTGATTAATTGTCATTGAAGTACCTCCTGCTTGAAAATCCAGACATTTTTACTCACTGCATTTTTACTTCTACAGTCATCCATTTTGTCATACGGCTCGGCTGCTCACACCTAATTAACTGATCGATAGATAGATACTAAAAAAAGTTAATCGATCAATAGGTGGCTACTCTTTCTGAATCAAAGTACCTTTCTCCTTTTGATGTCTGGGCCTGATGTGCATGCAAACTGCTCATCTACACCCCATCTAGTTTTAAAACACATGGACAGTAGAAGCATCATCCTGAAGTTCGGTTTAGTAAAGACTTGGGTTCTCTCTCTCCTCTAACCAAAGGTTATTTTTTTGGCTCTTTTCATTCACCCGTATTAATAGAGGTTTCATTATTTCAATGTTTGTCATGTCCATATCACTTAACATTGAGGTCAAGTTCAGCACTGTTGACTGCAAATTCAAATAAGGTGATTATTTTTGGAATATATTTATCCAAACTTCACTGCACAGGAAAGAGGGCAATATTCTATGTCCTATGTAACCTGGATGGCGAGTTCATGATTTACTGAGTGCACCAAATGCCAAGAAGTCCAGGAACTAAAAAATGCATCTCTTCTGCAAGAGCAGATTTTAACTCTGACGGAAATAGCCAAAGCTGAAGACGCAAGTAAGCTCAGTTTTAAGAACATGTCAATCGCGCACCTTACCATTCACCTCTGAGACAGCTTCATCAACTTACAGCCACTTCACAAGGCAGATTTCTCAGCAGTGCAGAACTTCTACACGACGTCCAGCACCAATTCTTCAACCTATACAGTATATACTGTTAGCACTATTTTATCATACCCCTGCAGAGAGTATTAGCCAGTAACTGAGTTTTGTGCCTGTGCAGTGTGATACTGTTATGATTGAACTGGACATTGAACAGTAATGCACTGTACTGTTTCTCCTGGTTCCATTAATCATTTATAGCTCTTGTAGTTAAAAAACAACATCGAGCAAATGCCAGCTGTTAGCAATGTGCTATACTACTGCATAACACATTATATTTCCCTCGGGACTGATGAGCGGACAGTAGGCCCAATGAGGCTACGGACAGAGAAAACCTTCTCCTTTAACAGGCCAGGGGAAACCTGTGGGAAATGCCTGGGAATGACTGCAATGTTTTCATAAAGAAGGTAAATCAGACATATCACGTGTGAATGTCATTCATTTATCATAAAGAATGTGTTTCGTGGCCAAATCCACAAAGACATGGAGCTGGAGGGTTCAATCAAAGCTGACCAAGAAATAGGATGACATAACGAGAAATATGAGGCATGTTCCTCATAGCTGAATAACAATAAAGGTTTCTGGTAGCAGATATCGACAGCCACTGGGATGTCATATTAGAGCAAAAAACCATAAGCACCCGGCTGTAATGCTTCATGAGGCGTCTACACATTGGATGCAACATCAGTGTAAAGCATGTATGTTTTGAGAGGGGTTTTAAGTTTTTTACAAAGGTTTGGGATCTCTTTCACAGATACAACACAATACAAAAAAATACAATACAATACAATAAAATACAATACAATACAATACAATACAATTTTACTGTCCACACAGGGTGAAAAATTGTCCTTAGCTCACAGGGCATTACATAAAACCACAACAACACATATGCGATGATACATATAACACATAAGACCAAATTAGAGATAAAGAAAAAGAAAAAAGAGGCCAGATTAATATGAATATGAATAATTAGTAAAATATAATACAGCATAAATATCACAGCATAATATTATAAAATGTTACGAGAGCAGTAGATCATTCCAGTGCATTATCTAGATGGTCTTACTAAAGGTGGTGATCCTCTCTCAGCTCCTGCACCCCATTAAAGCACACTGCCCAGTTCAGCCTGGCAGGAGATGCAGGATCATAACTAATTAATGATGTCACTGAGAATTTATCTGCCCAGCAACAGGTCTCCTCTGGCTCTCATTGGCTCTGCCACTGATTGACTGAAATCAGCTCAAATTCATGTCTGTCGGCACCAGACACAACAATAAGTTACCTAATGCACTGAAAAACTAAACATTAACATTTTCCCCAACAGAAAGAGTAGCTAGATTTGTCACAAGTTGCTTTTTAGGAATAAAGTTGCTATAAGGGGCTGAAAAGCCACTAAATCTAGTAACAGCGCAGTCAAGTAAGCAACACTTAGTGAGGCCCCTTGGTCTTAAACATTGCAATTATAACCAAAGGATGACTTCAGATTTGGATAGTAGCTGCCAGCCATTCATAAAATAAATCATACATCAATTAAGTGTGTATTATATTCACTTTCATAACGTAGCAAAGGTCAAAGCACTCGTGTCCATTTACATATGAAAGAATGAGTAAATTCACCAGTCTCAAGTACACCACACCATTGCAATGCTTTTTTATCAGGCCTTCTAAAGAGATGTATACAGAAATTGCAACAAAATGCTATTGCTGTATTATTAACCAGACCAAAGAGAACCTCTATCACCCCAAAACTTCAGGCTCTGCACTGGTTGCCTGTAACTCTTAGAATTGATTTTTAAAATTCTTTTACTTGTCTTTAAGGTATTGCATGATGAAGAATCAGAATCATTATTGATGTTCGAGGAGAATGAACCCATTTAAAGCCTCTGTTCCTTAGAGGCTGTGTAGCCTTTAGTTCCCAAAGTTAAAAGTGTTAGACACGGAGAAGCTGCCTGTGGTTCTTTTGCCCTAGGCTCTGGAGCTCTGTTCCAAAAATATGAGAGCCACCTTTGACAGAAGTTTTAGGAAACATCTTTTTTATTCTACATGTTTTTTTTTTTTTCCAGAATGGTTTGTAAGTACATGTTTTAATTTTGAAAAATAATCTGATTTTATTTCTGTATATATTCTTTTTACTTAAATGTTGACAAAGGTAAATATAACCTCAAGGCATCTCTGTAGAAGCTCTGTCTGACATGGTCTCAGAAATTATTACATAAACAGATAACTGGTGGGTGACCAATTTCACCATGAAGGATGCATTAGAAATGGCTTGCCAGGACATGTTTACAATCTGATGTACATGAAAAGGGAAGTGGTTCCAAATGAATCAAGGAAACAAAAACAACAGCTTAACAGTATTGACCCTGCTGGTGTAACACAAAGCAGGTTCACTGGTTTTTCAGCTTATTTTGGTAAAAGTTTACACTGTCATTTGTATTCAAAGTACATTTCAAAGAGCAGCCATTTAAGAGACTCTCTGAACGACCATTGAACATACATTGTGCATACGAGTGTGCAAAATTATCATGATTATTTTTATTAATGCATGAGACATTTCAAATGAATTGAAAAAGTTAAATCTATTCATAAATGTGTGATTACATTTAGGGGAAAGATTTTAATTTCTGCTGGATTTATGTAAAATCATACTGATTTGAAGATGACCAGTAATAATCACAGTGCCTTGAAACAACTGATGTAGAGTAACAATGTCTGAATTTAATAACTGTCTGAAATAAATTTCATTGAAAGCTGCATTGTCAAAGGTAATACTGAAGGTTTCCTTCCTATATGCATATCAAAGTGGTTGTTTTTAAAAGAAAGCTGCAACTCAAAAAATGTAACATTCATTTTTGATAAAATAAACTATGCATCATGCATATATGTACAGTGCACAGTGCCATTGCCATGTAAAATAAATGCATCAAACTCAAGATTGAAGGAAAAAAGGGAAATATATTTTGCATTGAGAATGGCTGTCCTGGTAAAATCTGGATGTGGTGTTGCATTTCAGTCAGATGAGAGTGGCTGTCCTGGTAGAATGTGGATGTGGTTTTGCATTTCAGTCAGGTGAGAGTGGCTGTCCTGGTAGAATGTGGATGTGGTTTTGCATTTCAGTCAGGTGAGAGTGGCTGTCCTGGTAGAATGTGGATGTGGTTTTGCATTTCAGTCAGGTGAGAGTGGCTGTCCTGGTAGAATGTGGATGTGGTTTTGCATTTCAGTCAGATGAGAATGGCTGTCCTGGTAGAATGTGGATGTGGTTTTGCATTTCAGTCAGATGAGAGTGGCTGTCCTGGTAAAATGTGGATGTGGTTTTTCATTTCAGTAAGATGAGAATGGCTGTCCTGGTAGAATGTGGATGTGGTTTTGCATTTCAGTCAGGTGAGAATGGCTGTCCTGGTAGAATGTGGATGTGGTTTTGCATTTCAGTCAGATGCCGGCTCCATGTATACACATGGATGTGCTCCTGCTAACTGCATTTGGGATGAATTCTCAGGCTGACTGAAGCATTACTGAGTGAAGCCTGTCTAAGAGAAGCTCATTGCTTCAGGCCTGTATGAGGACTATACCACCTAAATGGAAATTACTGAAGGTTAACAATAAATCTGTATTTTACTTATTACTAAGTCATATTCATATTTAATCTGTTTATTTTGGAAATCACCTCTAATGAAATATGTATATGTGATATATCAAACATATACTTTCCCTTTAAGATCAGTTGCTTCTTCATTTGCAAGTACTAACCAGCCCCTATTTTTGAATATTTGGTACACAACAGCAATGAAGACTGGCCATTTTGAATAGATGCTCAGGCAGTTTTTGCATTTTGCATTTTGAATTCAAACAAATAAAGAGGGCATAATGAACCCTGATAGGGTCGTCACAAAGTGTAATAAACTAATAGCAGCTCTCTCCGGTTGTTAATTGCGGAACTGCTGGATTTCATTTGGATGTTAATGACAGAGACAGCTGGTGGTGTGTTAATTAATATTATTATTTATTTATCTTTTGCCTTTTTTTACCCTCTTCTGGGACCTGGTCCAAATTTTGGCATGGTTTTGTACGGCTTGCTTGCTGAAATAACCACGTAAAAGCACTCTGAGCACTGGAGCAGTGTTAATAATAATAATAATAATAATAATAATAATAATAATAATAATAATAATAAGAAGAAGAAGAAGAAGAAGAAGCTTTCTTTATAGAGCAGCGTTCATATCATAATATGCAGCTCAGACAACACAAATATTTAAAAAGACACAAGATGCAAGCAGCAAAATGTACAAAGGAAAATAAAAACAATGAAATAATAACATCTTAAAATGATAAAACAGATAAAAAATAAGAATATGCCAAAAATATTCATAAGAAGTATAAAGTAAGAGGGAAACGTAGTCTCACAGTCTTCAGGCTCGAGTCTTAGGCGTCTCTGCTGGTACCTAGCTGGCTGAGCTCAAGACAAATGACCAATGACATCATATACATTAACCCCATTGTGATAATTCATGCTTTAAAAAACCCCTAACGCAGTCATTACCGCTAATAAATGGAGGATAATTAGTCATGGTAAATGTGCACATTTCAGGTATAAGAGGACACTTCACTTTTAATCTGCTGTTGCTTTTCGTTTCAGTCCAGGTTTTAACTTGTGTTTTATTTATCATAATGCAGACACTGGTATGGGATATTGTCTTCCTGTGGATGACGTAGAATTGCCATACAGTTGAAGGGTGAAGTTACTTGTAGGTAAGTGGAGCAAAGGGGACTCTGTTGCTCACTGGATCTTCAGGATAGGCACACTTTACAGCCCAATTTAATGGCCAATGTTTATGTCTATCTGCTGAAGAGAGATTTGTGTTTATGTTTGTCATGAATGTCAAGCTGACATACAAGCTGCTTCATCATACATGAAGCAGTTTTGACTAACGGTGTTTCTCTGGGAACTGTAAACCAGCAAAAGTGTCATTGATCATGTCCTAGAGAACCACTTTGAAATAACGTATCTGTAGATGCCCTTCTAACCTCTGCATATTCACAAGTTAACAGACCAACATACATTTTTACTCATAAGGTTATGTCAGGTTAGTTATATTAATGATTTTAACATACAAACTCAGAACTAACTGCATGTATACATGTGAATACTTACTATACAATCACTGCACTGTAGTATTTATGTAGTAACACTACAATACTTCATATATTATTGTAGTATTACTAATGATACATAAACATGTGTTCAACATTAACCAAACCTTAACCAGGAAAAATGTACTCTTTTACCATCCCATAAACATGTGACGCATCATCAATACCTCGATCATACTTTACGAATTAAAAAATAAACATTTTTGCACTTCAAGCATTTTATTCATCATCATCATACTGAACATTTTACAGCTGTGGCTGTAAAAAGGCTTAAAAAACAACTGAGTAAAATCAGCTTGGTAAAATCAATCATTTATTTTAAAAACACAAGCACATACAAGTGACAGTCCTTCCATCTCTCCCTCTCTAGTCTCCAACGGCCACTTTTACACGCTAATCAGCCAATTACACCTGACTTCAATCAGTCAGGTGTTGCCAATTTTTTAACCAGGTACAATTAATGGTAAAAGCTTTAGGGAAGGGCCGCTCCCTCACAAACACTTAATCACTTCAATCAAGTACACATTTTAATAGACACTTTTGTATTTGACTTGTAAAAGATCCATTTTAAAGGGGAATGATACACTGAAAAGAAGTTTGGAACAAATCATTTACTGTTTTAAGAACTAAAACATTCTAATTCATGCGAGTGTTAATAGAAAAAATATGAATATAATATAAAGAATCCACAAATAATATCAGACGTTCAGGTACTGTGAAAACACTGATGAGGAATCATCCATTTATAAAAATACTAGTTGAATTACTAATTCAAAACAATTAAAGGGTTAAATATATTACTGTAATAAAAATGGATAGACCATTTTGTTTTATTTTTTAAAAAAAGTTAAACAGTTGCTTCATTTTAAAACTACATATTAAGCATTATAATTCTTTGTAACTTTCATTATAATATTCTAGTTTAGAATCTGCTAGTGCACATTCATGAGAAATGAATGCATTGTTTGAGAGTGTGTGAATGTGTATGTGTAATGAGTTTTCATATCATTTTCTAAGCCGTCTTGGTATTCTTTGCAAACCTCAGGCAAACTGGCCTTCATCTTCATATTCAGCTCCAGCAGTATCACCTTGGTTACCTTGTGGACTGATCACAGTCCCTTTCTGGTCCACTCTGGCAGCAGGTCAGGATCTGGTTGATGGTGTCCATTCCCTTGCCAATCATTGTTAAAAATAGGCACAACCCTTATGATTGGTTGCAAAATCTATCATAATTTTTAAGTGCATGAATCAAGAATTGCATATTTATAAGAAAATATTGCATTGTTTGTGTTAGTGAGCGTGCACATGTATTGATATTTCATATTATCATCAATCCAATGTGTGTCTGCTTCCCCGCATGTCAAAGGGAATATGGCTTGTGATGCAAAACAAAACTCTACTGGTAAAGTTTTTTAGACAAACTGGTCTTCATCTCCTTCTGATATCTCCTTCAGTAAATGATAGGGATCCTTTCGGACAGTGTCCTCATTGGCTTTCTGTTCTTCTCTGGAAGGAGCTGGCAGCGCAGCTTTCAGGTTCTGGTTGATGGTCTCAATTCTCTTCTCAATCTGTTCATCAAAATCATCTCTGTTTTTCTGCACAAGCTCAAGAATCCCCTTCTGAGCTTCTTCACAACTTCCCTGCAGCTCCAATCGAGCTCTTTTAAATTCAGGATTGTCTGGCTCAAGAGTCATCAGAGTTCCCAAGTTACTAATGCGATCCATCAGGTACTGACTGGAGACCTGAACATACGTCTCAGAGATCATGTGCACAAGGTGAGCGATATTGCTTGCCTGAAAAGCTGGTCCGTACAGCATGTCTTTAATGAAGTCTAAATGCCGATAGTTGGGAATGGCAGGTACCGCCTCACACTGGCTGACAAATTCAGTGATGTTTTGGTTCAGACATGTTTCGATGAAGTTGCTGATCATCTGAAAGAACTGCATCATATTGATCCACTGTTCTCTCACTTCTCCCAGTGCATCTAAACCTTTTGCAAGCGTTTTTCTTGCGTTTTTCTCCTCCACGTCAAGTTTTCGCATTTCACTGAGGATGCTGTCAAACTCTTTGGTTTTGCGTTTTTTCCTGTTCTCAGATGATGTGTGGTGTTCACCTTTGCTTGCTGTCAGATGCTGTTTAATCTGCTGAAATGTCATTTTGATCATTTGAATTGAAGACCACACAAGGCTTCCAGAGGATCCTGCCATTCTGTCCTGAAATGCAGGTATATTTTTTGTGTCCCTGCAGCAAAGCTGAAAAATCTCAGCACTCTCTACCAGTCTCTGTATATGTAAAGAAATGTCCTCCTGGAGACCTTTTTTAGTCTGATGATCTTCCAGCATTTTACAAATCCTTCGTCCTTGTTCACAAATACACATAGCAGTTTTCTGGAAGTCACATTCTGCCTCGTTCTTCATCAGATCTTCTATGTTTTTGAAAGTCTTGGAAATGGAATACACCCGTGGTGCACCTGACTTTTGGTGGAAACGCTTCATATCAATCTTCTTGTCTTTAGAAACAAACTCTAAAAGACTTCGTGATGCAGCAAGAATCATATCAGCCTTTGCTGCAAACTTCATTATGGGTCCATGATCTGATTCTAGAGACTGAGATCCATGTTTTTCTGGGTGTCCCTGGGAATCACAAGATTCTTCGTCTACGTTCAGTGTTTGCTCATCTTCAGTGTCCTCATAGTCACCCTTCTTTTTAGGTTTCTGACTGATCTGCTCAATTTTCATTTTAATCACTTGAAAAATGGAACTGACAGTTTTTCCAGACTGTTCCATACCATCCATTGGTTTTGATGCATTTAGCATTCTTGCCAGGAAGGCAACAGTATCTTCTGTATTGGTGCAGCAAACCTTAAAAATCAGAGCATTCTCTACCAGTCTCTGTGTATGTGATGTAATATCTTTCTGGCAGCCTTTCTTAGTCTGAAGACTTGACAGCATCTGACAAATCCTTCGTCCTTGCTCACAAATACACATAGCGGTTTTTTGGAAGTCACATTCTGCCTCAATCTTCATCGAATCTTCAATGTTCTTGAAAGAGTTGGAAATGGCGTTTGCCCGTGGTGTGCCTGACTTTTGGTCACGGCGCTTAGTCACATAAATCTTGTCTTTAGGAACAAACTCTAAAAGACTCTGTGACAAAAAAAGAATCATCTCAGCCTTCGCTGCAATCCTAATTGTGGCCACATGGTCTGATTCTGGAGACTGAGATCCATGTTGTGTTGGGAATCCATGAAGATCACAACATTCTTTGTTTGAAGGTTCTGGTGTTATCACTGAAACTAAAGCATCAGTCAAAGCTAACTCACCACCTTTAATAAGCTCAGAGATCAGCTCAATGAGTCTCTGGAAATCACCTTCAACATGTTTTGCCAGATCAAGGCACTTACTGGAAACTTCTTTCATGATTTTCAGCTGAACAGGAAGCAGTGAATCCACAATTTCCTGGTCTTCTTGCATAAGGGTCTGGACCACGAGCTTCACATCATTTGGAATGCCTAAGCTCAGGAGTCGAATCTTATCCATGTTTGTATGAGCCATATTGAAAGCTTTCCATCCATCATTGCAGACCTGCATCAGGCAGGCCCTGAAGGACTCTGGGTGTTTTATGTAGGTACATTTTTTGTCAGGTGTGAACCTATTGATAGCAAAATCAGTGTCAGCTGAGATAAACACCAGTTCACCGAGTATAGCAATAGACAGTGGCCCTGGGACCAGGAACTCTCCCCAGTTGGCGTAGGATCTCATTTTCAGCTCGGTTTCCTCTCGGACATCTTGAGCCGTGTATGTACTCTTCAGTCCCTTATTCAGATAAGCAATGCTGCTACTGGCCGCCATGATGTTTTTTGTTGCCTGGAAAGAATTAAATCTCTGAGAATTACAAGTGCCCTGGTGTATTTTGTATATTGAGTGAAACATTTAGTGCTAAAATAATGTTTTATACAATACAGCATGGGACACAAATCTCCTACTCTATCATTTGTATGGACCTGCTCAGTATTTGGTGTTTTAAATTCTAAAAGGTCTGCCATTAATTTACTAAGAATTACAAAACCACCATGAAAGACACTATAGTTTACCCTCTCACACTGCAAAATTTTTAATGTTTTATTTACTTTTCATCTGCTATGCATGTTGTCTGCAGTGCTACACAGTTTCCTGCACAAGGCTGCAAAGCTCCCAAAAAATTCCCATTGAATTTTTTGTTGCCAACCCGCGAAAAATTGAAAATGTGGAAAGCCGCGATCAGGGTCACCTGTACAGCGTTATTACCAGTTATGCCTCTGAAAGGACCATGACGCCACCCTCCCATTAAATATCAAATTAAATTGATATGTAGCTTCCAGCCCTCAGACATAGTGACATCAGTGACATACCACCTTTGTATGTTGTTAATAATATTTTGTGTTTGCATGGAATACTGTACATCTGAAAACTCTACAATTATTTATGTGTGTGACTGCAGTGATGGCTGTAAGTTGGGGCTATCTCATTTCAAAGGGAATAAAGCGCACATAGGCTTGGACATCTCTCCAGACATGAAGGGCAACAGGAGGTCAGCATTCCTCCAATGCCAGAAGTAGTGGCAGGTGTCACAGAGCCCCACGGACTTGACTCAGCACCAACTACTGTTCCTGGGGGAATGGCCACAACATGGATGCACTAAACAGAGTGTGCGGTATAAGATGAAAAGACAGCATCCACAAGCCAGTTCAATGACTATACATCATATAGGGGCTATGGACTGTCAATGTGTCTATACATGTATTGAATATCGATATTGGTGGTGAATTTAAGGTTTTTTTTAAAAAATATTATATTTGTATACTTGTATTAAATCCATATGTGTATAATGTATAGAAAACTGAGACAACTCATGCAGGGGTTCTATCCACATCAATGTGTGAGAGAATGTGTATAAGGTAGCATGTATAATCTCTTACCTTATTCAGTAGTTAGGATGTATGGCAATATCAGTGCCTGTGTTAGAAATTAAAACCAGAAAAAACAAGTCTCATTCTTTGTTTAACATTTTGTTAACATCTTTTCATATTATTGCTAAATAAAGCAGAAACTGAAACATTGTCTGGCAAATATCGAATGTGAAAAGTTTCTCTCTTTCTCTCCTTTTGCATGATGTGCGACATGGACAGCCTGAGTGATAAGGTCTGGACGCTAGGAGTGTATTTTCCTAGTTGGCGGCAATGTGGCAGGGACAGTACAGCAATGTAGAACTGCAATCATCGACGTTGTAAATGAAAGACTACGTTTCCCAGATGTCTCTTGGAATCGCTATAACGCAAACAGAGCTGCGGTGGAGTGTAAACTCGCCGGCAAAAGGTAGCGGGTGTTCGGTCGTCCAGTCGCTGCGGTCTGTTTTTCCGTCTCTGGGAGAATCGGCGAGTGCAGTGGCTAGCGACCCTAGCAAGTGCAGGACGGAAAGACGGCGATGGGTGCTGAAAAGGAAGAACCGACTCTCACTGGAATTGGTGTGCAAGACTTCTTTTGCGACTCCAGCCGGGTCGCTTGAGGAACTGGAAATGTATTTCTCCTTATTTTACTTATATAATTATATATAATAGAGTTTACGTTCTCTGCGTGTGGAAAGCCACCGACCACGGTTTACTTAATATTATTCGGTTGGAAGGCGTAGGCAATGTGCAAACAGGGGAAGGCGTACCCGGGCTAGACTGTGTTAAAAAGGTTCCCCTCGCCACATAGACTATGTTGTTTACAGACTCAGTGTTAAGTAGTTGGTGTGGAGCTTTAATTATTTCCTATAGCAGTTGATCAATGTATCTTTCTATCGTTGATCTGAATTGCATCACTGAGTTTGTTGCTCGCTCGTGTGCTTTTCTACTCGCAGAGGGTCGAGTTGGATCACAAACCGTGCGGGGCTTCTCTTGTAGCTTGCATTGGGTAGGACTACTTTGATTTCCATCCTTGTCATTGTATTTTTCAACCGTGTGAAGGCAGAACTGGGGGCTAACTGCAAGCTGGGAACTGGGCGGTGAGGGCATTGGTTTGCCTATAGCGGCGTTTGTATTGCTGCGCAGAGTACTTGCCTGCCTGACCTTGTGTCTGTAAGCTGTTCAAAATGTTTGTCCAGTAGATTAGATACAATTTACCTGGTGTGCACTAAATAGCCTGGTGTGCGTGCCTCAGAGGGATCGGTACCTGTAAAAGTGAAAGAACACAGAGCATTATAAAACAACATGTCTCCTTACACTGGCGATTTTTTTTATGAATATGCCAAAAAGAGGGATATAATATTAAATACCAAAAAGCTTAATATTAGGCTATATTTGGTCAATTAAAACAAAAAATAATGAAAATGAACTCACCACAAAGGACACTCCGTCAGTAAACTCTTCCATGTACAGCTTGTGTTATCTATGAGCGAAGTGTGCCAGCCCACTCTCTCTGTTGCTTTCGCTTTCGCTTTCATTATGACTCATGATTTTCCGTGCCAGTTATAAGACAAGTGAAAGTAAAGCACACGATTTTATATGATATATATTCGTAACAAAATATCACTGGGTTGTAAAACTCCTTGTTTTGGTGTTTTTTCCTTACAACTTGATAGCCATTATAAATTTTTCCAGTCTCCTTAAATGAATACCCAAACCAGACAACCCATTTAAGACACATCATCATTGGTTGTAGGCAAAGTAAATGGACCCAGAACAAATCTTTGTCCATTGCGGCCAGTTGCGCTGTATGTTTAGTGATGCTTTCTGCTTTTTTGTATGACATATTCGTATTTTCTGATGATGGAAATGGGTTTTCTTCTCACCACTTTGACTGAACATAATTCATGGATGGACAGATATATGTATTTTTAAATTTACGGTTCAGATCACCAGCTGACGTGGCAAACACTATGGTAGGATCCAAAAAGTCAACATAACTCAAGGGTTAATAAATTTATTAGCAAGAAAATTTCAACAGTAAATGATGTCATTATGGCCTTTGTATGTAGGCCAAAGCAATTAGCAGTCAGAGAGTAAGTGACTCAGTCTTATGGGTGAAACTGTGACAACAAATCAAGATTAAATATACTGTCAATATACATTTGTAAATGAAATACAGATGTTTATATTTTTCACACAACGTAATCTGGGGCCACACCATAATGTGGAGTGAGCTGTAGGCTGAGCTAAAAAGAAAAACAACGTAAAAGGATACCTTTACCAGTATTTGCCAAAATCAGTCACAGTGCAGTACATAATTATTTTGTCGTTGATTCACAGCCATCAGGAGATGGCCTCTTATCAAGCCTCTTACACACACACACACACACACACACACACACACACACACACACACACACACTCACACACACACATACACACATGCACACACACACACACACACACACACACTCACACACACACACACACACATACACACATACACACACTCTCACACACACACACACACACACACATATATATATATATATACACACCCTTATCACCTAGATGCATTACCAACTGTAATTTTTTTTTTTTTTACAAAGTATTAAAAAACCAACACAATAGCCGACTAAAGATAAATGGAGTGAAACATGAGAAAGAGAAATGCAAAACATCACAACTACAGCTCCCAGAATGTTTTCAGCTAGGAAGCTGTTTTTTTTTGTATGAAAGTTTTTCTTTGTTACATGTTCCATGCTCAAGTTTATAAGAACTCCTGAAGTGTGTCCCATTCGGGGCCTGTCTCTGGCAGTGCTAATGTGGGGGGGATTATGGGAGGCATAATACTGGCGAGTGGTAACATGGGCCTTATGGCACGAGAATTTGCACCACTTTCTAAATGGCCAATGATATCCTTGAGTAAGTTACATGTTTGTTGCAAGTCCAGTATTTCAGCAGAGGTGATTTCCATTACATCAGCCTTTCCGTTGAGCTGGCTCAGAAACGCAGTGCACTGCTTCATCATACTTTGTACTGATGTCATATTTTCAATGAGTTTCTTTGTTTCTCTCAGTTTCTCATCCAGATCACTGAGATCCTGTTTCATCTTCTTAATCTCTTCTGAAACCTTTTTCTGCTGTCTTCTCAAATTTCTCATCTTTTCTTTAATATCAGAAATGATTCTTCGATATTTATCAGCCATGTCCTCTAATTCACGACATCTTTTTTCTGCTGCTATGCAAAAGCTCAAAGACACAGCACATGAAATTCCCCCTGCAATGGTTCCTGCAGATGAAATGACAACAGTAATCAGTATGGGGTAGTATTGATGGAGTGCCGCTACATATGAAAAACACAAAGGAATCCAGCAGCACAAACACAGGAGTAGTCACCATTATTAACCTCAGTTAAAATCACTTTGGATTCTTTCATTGCTGTGTACATATTTGGTAGGCTGCTTAATGAAGAATGAATAGTGGACAGACATTGTGTCAGATACCATTTTTAAGCAACAAAACCTTGCTCTCTCATTTTAAATTCAGCAAATCCTCCTTTCAAATTGCAAATATGAGCTTTCAAATAGCATAAATATAATAATTTCACATTCAAGTATTCATACATTTGGCAGGTTTGGTTCTAAGAAATTATGCTACAAGTTAACTTGGGAATCAAACTGAGGATAAAGAGAACATTTTTCCTGTGACATATGGATTTACATGTCACCCAAAAAAAATTTCCATATTTTTGACAAGTGGGCAAGTGATCGACTCACTAGTTAAGGACCTTCACTTGATGCTGAGTCAGGTGTTTCAATATTCTATTCATTTAAAAAATTCATTTGTTCATAAACAGTGGTGTTAAAATGATTCAATCGTGGCTCAAAAATGGCTTGACATTAAAAAAGTATGTTTGTGTGTGTGTGTGTGTGTGTGTGTGTGTGTGTGTGTGCGTGTGTGTGAAACGTATATTTACCTACGATGAGAATTAACATTACAGCAGCACTGACTAAAGCTGCAGTCTTAGCATCTTCATTTTTTTCCATATTTTTAAGTGGGCAAGTGATCAACTCACTAGTTAAGGACCTTCACTTGACGCTGAGTCAGGTGTTTCAATATTCTATTCATTTAAAAGGCTTTCCAAATGCTTTCAGTCTTGTCCACAGAATCCCAAACAAAACACAAAAATGCATTTTCCTGATTTCTGCAGATTTAATTTTTCTCAATCTGGTTTTAATCTTTTTTGTGATTTTGGTTAGCAAAGTTAGCAGAAACATGTAGTGTTGAGACATATCAAAAAGAGAATCGCAATGTAGTTTTCTTAACACTATGTCAAAGTATGTGAACCATGATTTCAATTATGAAAATTTCAAGACATTCATGTGTTGACATTTGTTTATAAACAGTGGAGTCAAAATGATTCAATCGTGGCTTGACATTAAAAAAGTATGTCTGTGTGTGTTTGTGTGAAACGTACTTACCTACGATGGGAATTAACATTACAGCAGCACTGACTAAAGCTGCAGTCTCTGCATCTTCATGGTCCCTCTGAGCTTTCCTTTTATTTTCATTGGCCTCTGCGAGCTCTGATTGGTTTCGGCTTAGGTCACGATCACGTTCCTCCTTCTCCTCCTCGAGCCGGTCCATTTGCGTCTTCTGTTTCTGCAGGTCGTCTTCTTTTGATTTCATCTTGTCCTTCAGAGTTTTCTTCTCCTTTATCAGCCGTTCACATTTATTATTCAGGTTTTGAAGTTTTTGATGAGCAGTTTCAGTGGCCCGTTGTGTTTCACGGTTTGCCGTTGATATCAGACTTAATATTTTCTCACATTCTGACTGTCGTATAGAATTTGGGTTAATCCCATTGATAGCATGAGTGAGTGATGAAATGGCAGCCAAGCCCTTATTCAGTGGAGGTAGAATTCCATTTCTAAATTCTTCTGTGATCTGTCTGTGGTTCTCCATGGCCATGCTGACAATCTGGAAAAAATGTTCTCAATGTGAAAAAAAATTTGTCAAATCAGTCTGTTTCACCAAAATGTTTCTCACCAGATAAAAATCAGTATCATTCCATACCCAGTGTATTACATATGCCATTGATCATAACAGGGAAAGAGATTCTCCTGACTGACTAATGAGACAAACAGTCACTCTTTAAAATGAACAATTTAAATGAATTAATAGCAAAACATTATTAAGCCATCCATACAAATCATTTACAAAGTGTGTTCATTAAAGTTTTTCTCATTTTCAGAAACGATACAATTTAGGGTTTTTTCCCCCAATGCATAGTTCTTCATTGGTTTGGCCAAATTAATAAGAAATAGCATTGCTATAATTGATTCAGTTTGTCATGCTTTGACTTTCATTTTGGTTCCTTATTTTGAAAGTGAGGGTATTGGTCTATAGAAATTTTGTGACTGCAGTTTCTTTTTGTTTGTCTGTTCTATTGTTTCAAAAAGGGAAATACAGCAATTATCAGGATGAATGAGGCCTATTGCTATTTTGTTCATTTAGCTATTTTTAAAATATTATTATATAGTATTAACTTTTTTCTGTTTCTTAGAAAATATATGTAAGTGTATATCCATTATAGTCAACAATAAACCAACTGATTTTTGTTCATTTGGATTACACTTGAGTATCTTTACATGAAATTGCTGGAAATTAGTTTGTGTTTTTGTTCAGCAGAGGAACATTCCTGTCCTTCATCTAATGAGACACACCCCCAACTTTAAGTCTCTGTGTCTCCCCCTTCTGAAAACCCCACATCCGTCTGTAACATTATATCAACTCTATTGCGTACCTGCTATATGCCCTGCGTTCACTGATGAGTTATGATGCAAAGATATGTTTCAATAATAATAATAATTTAAAAAAATCATGCACTGATCATGGAACTACACTCCCATTTATTGAAAAACCAACTTAAGGATTCAGTAAATGCTTAATGTATGGCTGTGAATCTCCTACCTACTTTTAAATTTTTGGTACTTGACAAAATGAGAGGCAAGAACTGGTTATTTTGAATGAAAGCATTGCTTTATTTGAGCTTATCAAATGCATAAAGAAGTGGCACGTTTGACAAATCAAAAGTGTAGATATGATAGACCATATATCATTTACTGTAAAGTTCACTGATAATGTTTATATATATTTTCATTTTGTTGGAAGCAAGCAAAAGCAAATTTAAAGACAGCAATATATCCTGTTATTTCAGCTAAGGTTAGGTAGGGCCATGATTTCAGCACAGATCCAGTATACAGTGTTATATCTCACATGACACTAAGAAATGACTGTTTACACAAGAGAATTCTTCCTGTGTAATCAAAGTGTGATTTTACTTATGTTACATTAAGAGATAGGTACAACGTTTACCAAATCTGAACCAGAACAAAGTTGGCTCATTTTTCCTCATTTCAAATAAAATATTTTAAAGCAGGCTGATATGTTTGACAAGCTGTGTAAACTTTTGTTCACTATGAGATTTTTTTTTCCATCCCCAACATTTTACAACTTTCTTTTAACACCAACATTTTTTAACATTTTACAGCTTTAATAGATTAAACTTAAGCTTTGTGGTTGGCTTGTAAAATATCCATTTTCGTAGGGATTGACAAAGATTAAAAAGGTGTTCAGTGGCTACATTTACATGCACTGTAATAATCCAGTTACCATGTGATTAAGGCAGTAATGTGAGTATGGTCGTAACCATGCCAACACCATACTGTGGTTATGTTACTGTGATTATGTTCACAGAGGCAGTAACCATAATCGCAGTAAGGCATAGGGTATACTCCAACAGTAATCACACCAGTAAGGCATGAATACATCTTAACTGCATCTGTTCCATTCTGACCAAGTTTCCCATGTGCCAAGGAATACTTGAGCATTTTATTGATGGGTAGTAAATCACAAAGGTGACATTTTCAAACGTGTTTCTGAAAAGTTGAATTGGTTATCCCAGTGAATATGAGTGAACAGGTTTGAAGGCTGGTGGTGATGACAAATGTCTTACTCTATTCTCTTTAATCAGATTATTGATGTACATGTAAACATAGCCTGTGCTAATCATTTCCAATAATGCAAACTAAAACTTTCAGATTAATGCATACCATTTACCAAAAAAAAGAGGAAGTAAAACATCTTAATGCAAAGTACAAACAAATTGGAAAGGTAATATGAAACCACTGATGTGGAAATCATCTTGTAAGTTTAGTGATCACCCGATTAAAAAAAAAATGTGAAAAAGAAACACGAATTCCAGCACTAAGAAGAATAAATGCATTACCTTAAAACTGACCATGTTGTTTTGCTAATATAAGTAAATAAAGAATTGTGTCTTTTTAAACTACAGCATGAGCCTTATGACCGTCAATTTGAGTCTATTTAAGTCCACAATCTGAGCATTTTTGTGGGAGTTGAATGCATCATTAGTGTGTGTGTGTGTGTGTGTTTGTGTGAGAGAGAGTGTGTGTGAATGTGTGATGAGTTTCATATTATTTTCTAATCCCTCTTGGTTTTCTCTGCTAACTTTAGACAAATTCATCTTCGTCTTCTTTTGATATCTCTTTCAACTGTAGCTTGGGATCCTTTCGGACAGTGTCCTCAATGTCTTTCTGTTCTTCTCTGGAAGGAGCTGGCAGCGCAGCTTTCAGGTTCTGGTTGATGGTGTCAATTCTCTTCTCAATCTGTTCATCAAAATCATCTCTGTTTTTCTGCACAAGCTCAAGAATCCCCTTCTGAGCTTCATCACAACTTCCCTGCAGCTCCAGTCGAGCTCTTTTAAATTGGGGATTGTCTGGCTCAAGAGTCATCAGAGTTCCCAAGTTACTAATGCGATCCATCAGGTACTGACTGGAGACCTGAACATACGTCTCAGAGATCATGTGCACAAGGTGAGCGATATTGCTTGCCTGAAAAGCTGGTCCGTACAGCATGTCTTTAATGAAGTCTAAATGCCGATAGTTGGGAATGGCAGGTACCGCCTCACACTGGTTGACAAAGTCAGTGATGTTTTGGTTCAGACATGTTTCGATTAAGTTGCTGATCATTTGGAAGAACTGCACCATCTTGGTCCACTGTTCTCTCACTCTTCCCAGTGCTTCTAAACCTTTTGCAAGCGTTTTTATTGTGGTTTCAAAATCAATCTCCTCCACATCAAGTTTTCGCATTTCACTGAGGATGCTGTCGAACTCCTGGGTACATTTTTTCATGTTCTCAAAGGATTTGTGGTATTCGTCTCTGCTGTCTCTCAGCTGCTGCTTGCTCTGCTCAATTTTCATTTGACTCATTTGGACTGTGGACCTCAGAAGGCTTCCAGATGATTCTGAACCACAGGACTCACCCATTGCTTTTGATGCATTTGGGGCTCTTGGCTGAAAGGCAGATGTAGCTGTTATATTGTTACAACAAACCTTAAATTCCTCTGCTCTCTTTACCAGTTTCTCTATGGCTTCACCAGTCTTTTTCTGGGCATATTTCTCAGGATTTTCAAGTATTTTACAGATGTCTTCTCCTTTCTTGCAGAGATCCAAAGCAGTTTTTTTGATTTCACAGTCCTGCTCATTCTTTATAGAATCTGCAGTATTCTTGAAATTTTTGCCAATGCCTGTTGCCAGTGGTTTATTTGTCTTCTGGTCATGGAGCTTACTCATATCCATCTTGCCATCTTCAGAGACAAACTCCAAAAGACTTTGTGACAGGGTAAGAACCATGTTAGCTTTTGCTGCAATGCTCATTGTGGCCATCTGGTTTGATTCTGGAGACTGAGATCCAGGGTTTGGTTGGTGTCCTTGGGAAGCATGAGATGTCTTGTTCAGAAGATTTGGCAAAGCAGTTACCACTGAAATCGCTGCATCAGCCAAAGCTAACACAATCATGTCACCTCCGGTGGGCATGGAGTTGATGGCTTCTTTGTAAGCTTCCCTTGATTCTTCAAGTTCCTTATTTACCATTGTATGGTAGTTTTCTGCTGCCTGTTTGGCCTCTTCTGCAGATTTCTTTCTGAGATCAGCAAACTGTCTGGCCTGCTTAACTTCCTTCAGGGCCTCCTGGTGAGCTGATTTAGCAGAAGTACAGTTTTCAAGAAGCTCAGAGATCAGGTCAATGAGTCTCTGGAAATCACTTTCAACATGTTTTGCCAGATCAAAGCACTTACTGGAAACACCTTTCATTTTTCTCAGGTGAACAGGAAGCAGTGACTCCACAATTTTCTGGTCTTCTTGCATAAGGGTCTGCACCACGTTCTTCACATCATTTGGAATGCCTAAGCTCAGGAGTCGAATCTTATCCATGTTTGTATGAGCCGTATTGAAAGCTTTCCATCCATCATTGCAGACCTGCATCAGGCAGGCCCTGAAGGACTCTGGGTGTTTTATGTAGGTATATTTTTTGTCAGGTGTGAACCTATTGATAGCAAAATCAGTGTCAGCTGAGATAAACACCAGTTCACCAAGTATAGCAACAGACAGTGGCCCTGGGACCAGAAACTCTCCCCAGTTGGCGTAGGATCTCATTTTCAGCTCGGTTTCCTCTCGGACATCTTGAGCCTTGTATGTTCTCTTCAGTCCCTTCTTCAGGTTAGCAATGCTGTTACTGGCTGCCATGATCTTTTTCGTTGTCTGGAAAGAATTAAATCTTAGAATTACAAGTGCCCTAATGTAACTTATCTATTGAGGAAACATTTACTCCTTAAATAATATCTCATGGGTATAATATAGTATTGGTCACATACATGCTACAACTTTTATCATATGTATGGACCTGCCCAATATTTGTGTGTTCTGAACAAGTAAAATTCTGGAATTAACATTTCAAAAATTACAAGCCACCATAAAAAATGATTGGAAGGAACCACCAATTATGTCTCTAAAATGAGCACAATTTACCCTTCCTCCTGTCATGTGTGTCCTCTAATCGCACTCTTTAATGTACTTTCCTACCCCAAGACATATTGCATCATCAATTAAATGCTCAACTAAAGAACGTAATTTGAAAGAACATTCACTCAGCCCCAATCATGCCCTGTTTACCACCATTTAAACTGTGTCGACAAAATGTTGTAAAACTATGAATTTAAGTAATACTACAACAAAATTAACTACATACATATATGGGTCATTCCATCAGAAATCAGTGAGTACCCCTCAACTGAACTTCTCTCATTTTACCAATTTTTTGTATGCAGTTACTTCTACATATATAATGAGGCCATGCAAAATATAAAGGTCCGAGAGTTAAAATGTTTTGTGTCATATCCACCTGGGTAACACCTATTTTTCAGCCCTGAAACTGGTTGAACATTTTGATCCCTGATTATTTCATTGCTGTTAGCCATGAAATTTCCTCTGCCAATGGCTCACATAGATTTGCTTTATGTAAATAAATAAACTAAATATGAAATAACTAAATATCTTCTTCATGACCTTCAGTATTTTTTATGACCTTTAGGGCTGTATTTTCAGCAGCAGGTGCAAGGTCCTACGACCAATTTAAAATGCGCCATTACTGCAGCGACACCCGCAAAGTTATTTTCTGAAACAAGCCAGTACCGCAACAGGAAAAATGCAGAAGCACAAAGCCACTTGCGCCTCTGACGTAATAAAGGGGCGTAGACAGGCAATGTCTGGGAGTGTCCTCTGAAAATAATGGGAGTTTCATACAAATTATGGGGCACAATGCCCGAATTGGCAGTGTTCGTCAAAAGATAAACCCTTGTGCTTAAGAGGTCTCAAAAGCAGGTCTATTCGGAGCACAAAACTCGAAGGTAGAAAAATAAATTGTAGTACATTGACTGAGCCAGCAGGTGTCATAACATGACTTTGGAGATATTACGGAAAGGCAATAATGGTCAAACGTCCATAATGACACAAATAATTGAATTCCCCACGATCTACTCGGAAAATGTGAGACCCGTGTTCTTTAAATTTATATTCTTTTAATGCGTGGAACATGATGGATGCAGACTATTAGTATTGGCTGAAGTTAACATCTCTGTTTTGCTGTTGATTCCAATAGAATGGAATACATATTTGCAAGGAGTAGAAGGCATTGCCGGCAACGACTTTTCACACAACGGCACTCTTTTCTTAATATGACTGACCCTACATTCAAATGCAAGTTGAATTTTGGCTCCCCATTCCGAAAGTGGCAGCACAGAACATAGAACAACATTACACTTGTCAAAAATCGGTGATCTCTGATTTGGACCTGCAGCAGACATGTAACTCACTAGTGATACATTATTACATGAGGACAATACACATAGCTGACTGGCAAATAATTATCATCATTATATTTAGCTAGCTAGCAAAGGCAGGCCCCCATGATCAGAATGGCAAGTTGTGACAAGCAAGTTAGCTAGCACTTGTTAGCTAGATAGGATACCCTATATCTTATAGGTCAAAACTTGGCTATTCAAACAATAAAATACATACGTACCTATCAGTGCATGCTCTTTTCTGTCAGCGTTACTGTATGACGATGATATTGTACAACTTGTATCCTTGAACTGTAAGAATGAACGAGTCTGCCTTTTTTATAAGGCCCGACTGGATGATGTCCTTGGAGCAGTAGTTTGAGGGGGACGTCATGGTTATGGTGCTGATCAGGAGCTGGAATGGTGAGCTGCTCCGCTGCATTTTCTAAGCTGTTGCTGAGCAGAGCCTGCCTTGCCTCCATCCGTATTTAATGTAGCTGAGTGAAATATGTCATGCTTGCAACAGTGGTTACTGCAAGTTGTATTTATTTTTATGTCATGTGGTTTGACGTTACCTAATATAAAATGGGTTCTAGCATTATTTAGCAATGTGTTGTATCACTGAGCATAAAGATGAATGTAAACTATACGATGATCATCACATATATATAATTCATATATTTAATAATTGGACATGTGTGCTCTGCCCCTTCGCATTCAGCCAATGGAGACTGTGTCACAGGACCGGAGACAGTTTTACCAGCTAGCAAGTAACTGACAGTTTTACCAGCTGTTATTTGCGTTTTTTTTTTTTTGCCAGGCTAAATAAACCGCTCAAACCCAGCTTTGTTGTCCGTGTGGACACGAACCAGTGCATCAGTCTCCGCTGGTGTGAAGCGCACGTTCCTCTGCCTTAGCAAGTGCACGTGATTTTTTTGCATGTAACGCTCACTATGATTGGCTGAAACATGCAACACCATGCCAAGCCCTCTAATTGATATTAACACATTACTCAACCCATTGCGGATTGCGCCATGGACTGGACCCGCCCAATTTGACGCATGGCCTTGGACTTGTGTCCACCTAAATAGGTTTGTGGGTATGCCCCTCCCATCAAGTGTTGAGCAAATCGGGCGATGACTGATTTATGACTTATGATGTATGAATTTGGAAATAGACACCTTAATAGTACACATACACAGATAATTTGCTTATCATAATCACAAGATTTATCATGATGGCCAAATTGAGATACACTACAACTATGGAACCTAAATGTACATACATACAAACTGTGAACCATTAGTGCTTATTTAGACAGAAAGGACAGTGTTTGTATGTTTGTAATTCTGGGCTTTCTATTTTTGTTCTTATCACCCAGGTGCCCATGCCATGTTCACATATTAAAAGTTAACGCACTTTTCAAACAATAACACTTTCAAACACCTTCACTGTTCAAACAATAAGTTCATAATAGAGTTCAGAAATCCCAATCGGAGAATGGGATGTAGCAGACATAACCTATTTAACCCATATATTACCTTGCCAGATACATTAGCTGAAATACAGTACTGTATGTGTACAGTTTCTTGGCTATATAGCCAATACAGGTACACGACACGACAGCGCTGCATATAGCTCATGAGCCCTTAAAATTTGGGGACGATGAATAGAAATTCCTACATGGTTCATACTATATTTTTGAAAAAACCCTTAAAGTAAAGCTGACAGTCTATTCTTTAAGCACATCTTCATTTTTTCATTTTAAATCCATTGTGCTAGCGTACAGAGCCGAAATGATGACAATTGAACCACTCTCCAAATACTAATGGACCTGCCTGTGTGTGTATGTATGTATGTATGTACGCAGACACGCATGCACGCACACACACACACTGTGTTTTACTGCTGCACTCACACATGCACACATAGGCACTTATGGTGGCAGATCGGGATGTCTCCTTTTGCATACCATGTTTGGAGAACTTCTATCACCTCTTCAAATGGAAAGAATGATGAAACTAGTGAACCCAAAACAGTTTAGTTTTGAACTAAATCTTATTGTCCTAAAGATAATGATGAAATTTTTGCCAAAGTGCTGGCAAAGAAAGATATATCATTTAACTCCAAAAATACTTACTGTTTCCAGGCAATCTTTGGTCAGTTAAGTCGCAGTCTTTTTCAGTCTGGTCAAACAAACAAAACAGAAGATGAAGTTGAGCTCACCACTAAGTTAACTGCATTCAGTTTGAAAGACTCTTGTTTCCACAGCTCATATTTATCCTCTACCAGGAAAAGTAAGCCGGCCCACCCTTGCTCCCTCTTTCACTTTCATCATGACTCTTCTAACACTTAAAATCTTGTAATTTTCCATGCCAGCCCTGTGAAAGCTGAAAGCATTTCATACATTCACATTTCATGCATGGACCAGTGTCACATGACTTACAAGCAAACAACCCCCCTCCCCCTGCCCCCCATGCAACTGTCTAATCTCCAAATGTAATTTTTCAAGAAACAAAAGTGATGTACTGAAACATTTCTTTTTAACAGGAAATTTTTTTTTTACTTTATTAATGTATTAGTTGAACCTCTGAAATACAAAACTTAGTGTTATGGACTGATCAGTCAACTGAACACGATACAAATTCAGAAGTGGCATCTACAATCATGTAGATATCGATAGACAGGAAAAAATCCTGAACAGAAATCAGTCAGGCTCTGCTCTGGCCTGGACGTTGAAGGTAAGCGTGTGCTTCATAGCATTTTTGAGATTTTAAAGCACATAGACATAGGGTTCTTAAACATGTGTATTTCATTCAAAATACACACACACATACACACACACACACACATGTTTTACTGTTGCACTCACACATGCACACATAGGCACTTATGGTGGCAGATCGGGACATCTCCTTTTGCATACCATGTTTGGAGAACTTATATCATCTCTTCAAATGGAAAGAATGATGAAACTAGTGAACCCAAAGTCAGTTGCTCTGCTCCTTTCTTTACTTGTGTTCCAGTAATTTGTACATCTGGCTAAAAAATTGTAAATGCATTTCCCTCTTGTCTACAAAGCAGTTTTCACTGTCTTGATAAGGCTGTCTCGCGCATACAGAGATTATGGCTTACCTTATGTTCAGTAGTTGTGATGTATGACAATATCAGCTTCTGTGGTACAAAAATAGAACATACAAATGTCATTCTTTGTCCTTCCTTTTTTAAAACACCTCTTTGCAATTTTAAGTAAAGTTTTGAACTGTTTTTTAGTCAAACAAAACAGAAGATGAAGCTGAGCTTACCTCAAAGTCCACCGCAAGCAAGACTCTTTGTTTCCACAGGTCATATTTATCCTCTACCAGGAAATGTAAGCCAGCCCACCCTTGCTCCCTCTTTCACTTTCATTATGACTCATCAAATCCTGAGATTTTCCATGCCAGCAATGTGAAAGCTGAAAGCATGGCACACATTTGAAAATCGGGGGGAATTCTGATTTAAGGGCGCTCAGCGTTAAAATACTTATTTTATACACGTATTCTGGCCAGGTTTATGCTGCCACGCCCTACCCGCGCAGGGCAGAGGCGTAGGACCCATGAAGGGTCTTGAATGATGCTTATTCAGCCTGGAAAACGACACGCCCCCCACGACAACCTGATGGCCCACTGATGTTTTTCTCGGAGGTACGTTATCTAGTACTAAGGATCTGCAGCGTGGCAGAAAAAACTTCAATTCTGAAAGTTAATTAGGCAAACGAGTGACATAGCCATGCGCAAACTCTACGTGATTCTCGCACTTCGATAGTGTCAGCTAAAAATAAGCGGCTTTAACGTATGTTATCAAATGCTGTAGTTGTAAAAATCATGCAATGCAATCCAAATGTAAGAGCTGACTGTAGTTGTTTAAAAAATACACTTAAATCAATTGGATTTCATTGTTATCATTGTTTCATTGATCTGATTATACTTATAAACGGCTTGACAAGGCCTGATACTAGTTGTACTTCTTATGGGCAGTAAAATTAAAGTTTTAATATGCACTTTTGCGAAGTAGTAGTAGCACAAACGAACATGACGTGTCACGAATTGCAGTGCTGGATATCTGATGTAAAGTGAACACAGTATCAGCTTCTCATATTTAGCTGTTATCAGCCTCTCAGTCCGTTTATATTCATTCATTTCAGCCGAACCAGCAACGACCCATTTCGTGTATGCACTCCGTCCTGCCGAGACCACCTGGGTAATTTTGCTTGGCGAATCAGAGCGTGGCAGTGGGGAACTTGAATGGGGTAAAACAGGGATGTTAGCATAACACTCCTGACCGTCTTTAAATTTATTCAAGATGGAAAGAGCATGGTTCGGTTCTCATGCAAAATAAACGGCCAGTCTTGTAATTTGATAATACAGGGTTAACGTACTGAATGCCTGCTGCTGGAGACCGCCGTTTCAACTATAGTACAGGGAAGCGATGTATATTTGCACGGCAAAGTCGCCGGTGTTTTAATGAGTTTATATTTATTTGAGACGTGAGGAACATGGACCGAAATGCAGCCATGCGTTTTCAAATTCAGCAATTCAATTGTTGGCGATGGTCAGAGCCATACTTTTACGTGCGCCCGTTAACCAGAAATAATTTAAATGATTTCAAGAGTTACCCTACTCCATGCAATACGGCAACGCTGGAAAAAAAATGTAATTTCAATGTCTGACCGATAGGAGTGCACGACATAATACAGGGTTGAACTGCGCGTAGGATACGCACCTTAAGCCAAAGTCTGAATCCGCGTTGAGAGTATTTTAATGAGAAACGACCCAACTTCTATGACTCTCCACCCCAAATGCGTAAGTCTCCCAAGCAGGCCGAAAGGTTCAAGGTCAGAATACGAACAGACACTGAAAAGGCGGGCAGCGGGTCAGGCTGAGCGCGGGTCTGAATAGACCCCATCATTCATATCTGACAGAAATATGGCTGGATTGTAAGACTTGTTTTTCTGCAATTTATGAAAATGCATAATTATTAGAATGAAATGACGCATTTCATTCTCCCTGAATGGAAGTACTACTTGGAAAACAACTTCATCAAAACAACAGAAGACCTCCTTGCTTAAACAGGATGCAGACAACATTAGCTATGGGTAAAGGAAATAACCCCTTCATGAACATTTTCTTCTGTTTACTGTTTATTCTACTGCAGCCACTTCTCCCCCATGATGTCTCCTTTTGCATACCATGTTTGGAGACCTTATATCATCTCTTCAAATGGAAGGAAAAACACATCAGTTTGTGAACTCCCCCTTTGGCATGTTCAAACTAGGGAACTATTATAGTGACCAAAATGATCATGGTTATCAGTATGGTCGTGTGCTTGGCCACTCCGGCCAAAGCCAGCCAAGCGGGTGTTGCGGTGTGATCCAGTTGAGTTCGGGTTGGGAAAAATTGGGGGGAAAAATCAGGAAGAAAAAAAAAGAATAGGAAAGGGTCCTTTCAGGCCCTAACAGGACGTATGGTACTTATACATCTAGACTGCTAAAATTCTACTCAATGTAAAAGGTACAGCAGCAGTTCAATGTCACATCTCGTAAAATAAAATGAAGCGATGGTCTGGTTATCACCAGCCCTCATAAACTTTGAACAAAAGCAACATCAAATGAAGGTTGGGGGTGGGGAGGGGGGTAGAAGTGAATTAATCACTTCCCTGACCTTGTCTCATTCCTGCTTCTGCAATCTGCGCATAAAATGTCTGCCAACACAATACCCAGGATCCAATCAGCATTGGTCCTTAACCTTGACGGTAAGTGATGAGCGAGAAAATGAAAGTGCCAGCCTTTTCTTTTTCTCGTTTCCTCACAAACGTAGTTCAGCGAAGTTTATTTTGGCGTAATTGCTGAACTTGTTACCTCTTGCAAAGAAGACTAGTGATGAAACATTGGAGTTAAGGACAAATGTTGACTGTAAAATGAAAAGTGGTGAACAGTGGCAGAAAGGCCGCATGGCGTAGATCACGCAGCCCTGAAAGGACACTACAGTGATGAAATCAGAGCCGTCACCAGACCCTATTTACTGGGGCCTCAGTAAATGATCACGAGAAATAAGTTTTTGAAAAATGTATCATAAATTGCAAGTGTGAGGATGTGGGCACTGGGGGCCTGTGCCCCAGTATTGTTAAAAGTCTAGCAACATTCTTGGATGGAATCAATTGAAATATAAAATTGTGCCTTTCAAACTTGGAGGAAGAAAACACTTAAAATACTGTACCTGTATCTTAATGTGTAACAAGCTTAAAATATATTATATTTACATTGACCACCAACAATTCTGACTCATTTCTATTAGTTCACATGTATTTGTTGTTGAAACTTCATCAAAACTTAACATTCATGCACACCGAACATTTTGTAGATGAAAGCTGGTATTTATGAGACACAAGATTCCATTTTAGCATTGAAGGCATCTGAGAGCATCACACAGCCATTAACATACATTACAAATTTAAAAGATTTTTTTTTATTTTCTTCATTGATTTTTTTTTCTTTGCCTACAGTATGCCTTAAATTTATTTCAGCAGTTTACTATTTCAATAGTTTTTATTTACATGTTTATAAATTGACTTTAATGTCAATTACGTGGCAAATTAATACCTGTGTAGACATCCAGATTGGACAGATACTGGTGTTTGAGTGAAGGGTTGTCTGAAGGTTGCATCTCCCGAAATTTGTTAATAACAAACTCCAATTAACGCAGATGTGGAAATAAATCTACAAATATAAAAACACACCTCAGAAAAACTGTATCAGCTATCCAGTGGAAAACCTGTGCATTTACTTAACAGGGTGATGTTTTATATATGAGTGTATTCATACCCTGGGCCAATCAGAGGAGGATGGGCTTCCCCTCTCAAGCCTGGTTCATCCCAAGGTTTCTTCCTGTCCACTGCACAATAGGGAGTTTTTCCTTGCCATTGTTGCCACAGGCTTGCTTTTGTGGGGGTTCAGACCAGGGCTTACTGTAAAGCGTATTGTGACAAATGTTTGTGAAATGCGCTATATAAGTAGAATTTGATTGATGTATTGATTGAGTGTGCCCCTACTGTAACCCATGCAGAAAGCTCAACTCAAGCACCCCCTATCAGTATGCTGACACAAGGGGACATTTTTTCTGGCACATTTATTTCATTTGCTTACCATATGCCTTCAGTGATAACCTTTCAACAGCTCATTAATACAGCTACAAATCTCACTAATGACAATGCTACATGAATCACTTTGACACTGAAGCATACACAATGAAAATTAAATCGCATCCAAATGCTTACCTGTATAGAACACACACACACACACACACACACACTAATGACAAATTAAGTTGTTTATTGTGGCTGGTGACATCGTGTAGTCATAATTATTAAAAACAGAAAGGCAAGTTGAATTCTGTATTTAGCGCTGAAACTTTTCAATGAAATGTTGCATCAAAATAAAGGAATATAAATATAAGAGCAGGTGAGATTTTGACGGATGATAGCATTTCCGTGGCTTTGCCTGTGGTATGTCCCCACAGGTACCTGTGTGCAGTAGGGGATTTAAAGGGGCAAATTGTCAATCGCTGTCAAAACATCTGAAAGATAATGGATTTGTGAGAAAAGTGGAAATCCACAATTTAAAAGTACACAGCTTTTGAAGGACACATTAAAAATGTTCCTGTTTCTCATGCTATGCCTGAATTTATACCGCAAATATATCTAAATAGAAATCTTTCCTGTTGAGATCGAAATGACTTGCTCAATCCTGAAAGCCAATAACATTCTCCAAGGTGATTCACCTCTGGTGAGAGAAAGCTTGTTGTTTTGATTGAGATAAATGACTTTGACAGTACAATTTTATCTGACAAAGCAAATGATTCCCCTTTTAAATGATATAATTAGACAATAATAACTGCTGTTCCTTCTTCTCATGTCACCAACAATTCACAGAGAAGTTTTGTTAAACTAACTGCATGTTTTTCTTTTTCTTTGCAGATGCTGGATGGATCCAGGACAAGCAACACAGGTGGAGGCAACCCAGGTGTGCAAAAAAAAAAACCCAGAAAAAGCTTTGTAACAGCGCAGGTCATGAGAGGAATTAAAATGGTAAAAACAGACACATACAGAGGGGGCAGCCAGCTGGACATGGGGGCCCACAGGGGCCCTTGGATCATTTCTCAAACCCGTACACCCCCCCCCCCCCCCCCCCAAGAATGACTGGCTTCTGCTAGATCTGCAGAGGCAAACCAAAGTTTTGTCTATTACAGTAACACTCTAATTTCAGCTCAGTAAACCTAAATCAAAGGAACTGGAAAACACTAGATGTATAATTCTTAAACGCTATATACTTAAATATGTTATGTTGATTATAAGTAAGGCTACTAACTGTACCAATGGTGTAATTATGATGGTGCAGTGGTGATGTATATAATTATGTGTACATTCACACTCTCTTTCATGCTTCTAAATCAAAGCCACTTTCATGTTGTTTTTGAACATGCTTTGCTCACAGTATGTGACATGAATGTATCCAAAATTAGGCCAGGCTACGAAGCTCTTGTTAACAAGCATCCTCCCCAGTAATGTAATAAAACAGACATGTGGTATTATTTATTTCGCCCCCTGTTCTGATATCACATGTGCTTTGAGATCTGACAGAAGCTTCACCCTGCCCTGCCCTGCCCTGCCCCGCCCCGTCCCGCCCCGTCCCGCCCCGCCCCGTCCTGCCCTGCCCCGCCCTGCCCCTCCCTGCCCTGCTTTCCAGAAGAGTATACTGTATTTTCAAAAGAACATTCCTCTTCCTTTGGCCCCTGTAGTGAAGGCTTCGAGGCAAACCAGAGGTCATTTTTATCAGGCAGATTATTAATACGAAATATGCTCAATAGCACATAAAATAGCACACCAATATTACATTATAAGTCTTTAAAACAATCGTGTTGTACTTGATGTCATGGTGCACAAATTACAGAGTAATTATAGTCTACCTTCCTAAAATAATGTCTCCTATTAATACCTATTAATTCCTGGTAATTATTTATAATAATTTTTAATGGCAATGAATAATAAAATTGTGTAATTATCTAGATGACTGGGTATCCCTTGCGTGTTTGTGCTTGCGTTTGTGGTCAATAATTTAAAATGCAAGGATATGAAGGACATGACAGACTTCATTATAGAGAACACTATATACATATACAATGAAAACGTATGTGTTTTCGGGTATAGAGAAGAACAACCACACTTTTCTCTAAGTGGTTGGAAACCTGTGTATGAAAAAAGGACTAATTTTGTTGTAACACATGTGGACTCAAATTCATATTCTGCCAGTAAAAACTTTATTTATACATAAGAGCTTGAACTGGAGATATAATGATTCTAATTGATTATGACAAAGTTATTTGAAACTGGTATCCCATGAAGCTTTGTGTGTGTGCTGTATATTAGGTGTATGATGTAATAGTTTGCCTATGTGCAAGTTTCTAAAATGGCAGCAGGCCACAGAATTTCCCATCATCCTCCAGGCTCCATCTGCATTCTCATCACTGCCAAAAAATGAAACCTTAACAAGCAAAAAAAAAAAAAAAAAAGATCTTGAAAATAGATAATAGATCTTATTCTTCTTCTGCTGAGATAAATTGACTGGCTTAGAATTGTGTTTGTAAGAATATGAAATGATGGTCTCATTTTAAACAGATTATGTCTAGAACTAATTTGAGCACTAATAAGCACTCTGATACCCACAAAGCAGGTATCTGCAAAATTCCTACACCAGTTATTTTAGTTTTAAATACATCACATCAGCAATGCAACAGAATATTATTGCATTTTATACCGGAAATTTACTAAGTATTACCCCAGTGACAAAAAAAATATATCAAGGTCACTACATGCAGACTTGTGGATGTGAATGATTTTTTTTGTTGTTTGTTTTTTTTTTTTTTTAATGACATTTTGCCAAACATCAACAGGCTGACAGGATTAACAGGAAATTTTCTGTCTTCCAGATATAGAAAAATATTAAGACGAAGATGTCCTTGTCCATATTACAGTGTGCATATCGATCATTTGTATGATCTCCGGTTTCTGCTTTCAAGTTCACCTGTGAGATACTGAAGAACTGAAGGTCACTTCTTACTTTAGAGATAGATTAAATCACATGACATGAAAACGCTTCATGAAAAACGCACCATTTGTAGATATATAATGACAGGCTTGGGATGAGATTCAGTACAATGCACTTAGTCCCATTACGGGCTCATGCAATTCAATCAAATATGCCTTTTTGTTTCTTTAAGGGCATTTGAAATTCCATTTTAAAATGAGAATAACGCATTTCAAATGAGATTTTTTCCAATGAAACATAACGCACCCAAAAAAAAAGATGATGCTGTAATCTATTTTGATTGAATTTTTATATGCCCAGAGAGAGACTAAGTCAATTTCAGTGGGTCCCAGACTCAGTCTGCAGTGAAGCATAGAGTATTCTCTTGTTGAGGTAGCCTCAGCAGGATCATTGGCACTAACTCAAATGGCTTCTCCCATTTGTACCAGACACATGCCAATCATAAAGCCCAGCCAATCCTGAGGGACCCCCATCACTGTCTGTTTACACAGCTCCACCCATGCTGTGCAAACAGGATGCACACATCCAAAACAAACAAAATTCAAAATTCCCCTTCATTCCTGCTGCTTTTATCTTTTTTTAAAAAAAAAAAATAACTGCATGGCAAATTTCCTTTTGGGGATAATAACAATGGAGTCGATCAATCAGTCGATGGAACGGCACTTATTCACACAGCACAACTGTTGGACATTTCTAAAGATGAAATTAGGCATTTGAGTTAACACTATTTGTCCATGAGATAACATCAGCTTATCTGTGACCCCACCTAATAGTTTTATAATGGGCTGTGGTCTCAGAAGAATGTTCCTGAACAAATGAGCAGTCCTGTTTAAATGGTCCTGTTTACTTGCATTTCTAAGATAAATAAAACTGCAAAGATTATCGGGGCGTCTTGCAGATGAAACTACAAAGGACGCCGTGCTTCAGAAACAGCAGGTGTGTGAGCTTCCCTCTTCTCTCATGAAATCTGCAAGATAAATGTGTTCCAGCGCCTATAAACCTTAATGTGTCCAGGTTATTGATCGGGTTAGAGAAAGTAATTCACTTGATGAAACTCCCAGGTGAAGTTCATAAAATATGATATCAGGATATACTTTTTCCTTGCGATGTTTTGGCATAAGAATGAGAAAGTATTTTCATAAATATTGATTAGATATTCCAAACTGGGGATAGGTAAAGAAAAGTGGGAATAAAATTTCAGTATAATGGTTGCTGAATATGTTTGAATCAGAATCCATCAGAGACCTCTTCTGTATGACATTTTCAAAAGCTTTGAACACTGAAATTCACATTAATTTGGATTTCATGGAAATCTGCATGGTGTCCCTTTCCTGGTTCATTGTAAGAAAAGCAAATCGACTTGTTAATATAAATGATCAGGAGATACTGAAAACATTTTAGGCTAGGAGGATGAACCTTTTATGTAGCTTGTTGCGGTAGGGTATGTTATGTTATGCTGTCACTAGTCGATATTCTACTGAAAGTATGGAATTCTCTGCATATCACTTTTTCTACATTTGCTTTACACTACTGCTGCTGCTTTTCACCGCATTCATCTCCTCCACTTTCTTTGTATGAATCTCCTGAACGATGTATGTAAACTTTAAAATGAATAGACCACTCAATGGTTTGTACCCATTGTTTCCAGGTATTCCCTGCAATTTCAAAATGTTCTGTTCTGCTCATGTTTGAGGATCAATATTTACTGTAATGGCTGGGCTCCAAGTTGTGTGACTGAAAAAAGAGTAATTGACAGAAAGCTTTTTTGCTGTGATATCAAATAAAAGTCACATTTAAGAACAAAGCTCTGAAAGTTCAAGACCATGCCCTGGGGAAGCAAACACGTGGGACTTTTAAACAGTTTTTTCTGCATTTTGTAAAATCTACCTCTAATTCATGTTATTGTAATTGATGTTACCGTTAGTATTTCAATTACTGTTCAAGTCAGTAAGATTCTGGTCAGCCGTCTCTAATCTTCTGTTTATCCGTTGTACACTCTGCACTAGCCAGAAGCAGATGAGCTCCCTTCTTCTCAAGGTTTCCACCTGTTTGTCAGGGAGTTTTTCCTTGCCACTGTTGCCTTGTAATGTTCTGAGGGGGTTTCAGGACTGGGATCAATCTTAAAGCTGCTTTGTGACTATGTGTTGTAAAAAGCGCTATACAAATAAAATTGAATTGAATCGTATTGATACCCGTCAAATTCATCCCCAGTTAATATTACCACTTACTGGGTGGATGGTTTTCTGATAACATAAAATCCAGCTCTATCACAGCTAGCTCTCACACTGAGCGCATGGGCTATGAGGGTGTCACAATAACAGTAACGCTTAATTAATTTTTCATCTTAAAAAGCATGCCAGTTACCTGGAAAAAAAAAAAACACAGGGAAGTGATCCCAAAGTTTTCCCCTAATCTTCACACATCACTTTTCTTTCTCCTCAAGTAAGAGAATGAACGCTGGTGTGCAGATATGATTGCCTGCATGTCTGAAATGATCAACAATTTACTGAACTGGTTTAACTCAAATCATATAGCGCAAATAAGAAAAAACCATTTGTGATACGCATTTGTGATTCATGACAATAGACCCCAGCCTCAACCCACACGAAAGCAAGCTCATTGCAACAGTGGCCAGGTAGAGCGCCCCTTTGTGGAACCGAAAGGAAAAGCACTCTGGAGGAAGCAGACAGGAGAGCAGCAGCCTGTTCTGCTCTAGCTGGCCCAGGATGTGAGGAAGTAATGACCAAAAGACAGCTATGTACACAGAAAATGTCCTGCGTTAATTTAGCACTGACAGTGTATATATCAGAACAACTGGACTCATATCTACACTATTAGTGTTCATTACTGTTACATTTTCTCACCTTAAAATTTGCTATATAAGAAAGGCAGCTGATGGCAGTCCTTAGGTGAGGTAGAAGGCTGGGGTGTGTGGGTGGGAGGGGTTGAGTGGTGGGGGACAGGACTGGGGGGCCGGATGGTCACTATGATGGGGCCGGGGGGGGCGGCATGCTCAGGAACTTTGGGCAAGAGCCGAAGACCCATCGCCCCACACCCCCTCACTTGCCTGAAATAAACTAGGCTTTAAATGGTGTACGGTTGAAATCCCATGGATGGACGAATTTTGAATATTTTCAAACAGCCAACGGCATAATATACTCTAATTACAGAGACACTGTCTATCTACGAGACTTTTAGAGACTTATTTTCCTGCTCATTGGGGCCTTCGTGTTTTGTCCCTGTGATTTCTGCTTCCAGCTATATTTACGTTTCCCCAAATGACTTTAATGTCTGAGCCAAGTTGGGGAACTAATCCATATAATCTTAATCATTGATCAACAGCACGCCATTTCTGACAGCCGTATTCTTCCTGAAAACAAAGGGAATATTGGATTTTGTGAGGACGTCAGCAAATATTTTCCCTAAAGAGCGGTTCCGCTGTTACATGGAGCAAAGCAACTAGGCAGAGGAGCACGAGAAGACATTATCTGTGAGACGGAGAAGTCAGGAGACTGAGATCTGATTGAGCGCCGTAATAAAGCAGACCGGGGCTGCCTGTCTCCCTGTTTTTGTTCGCCTGTCTTCGATTTCAATCATAACGGCTGTGAATGTGATCTGTGGTTGTGCTGTTTGATATTTAACTTTATTTATTTTTATGTTTTTTTTGTGGTAACAGAGCTCTCTATCCTACTGTGTGAGCCACTGACCCTGAGCTGCATCCAAACCTTCTCAGGCATTATTCCAGCAAACCAAATCTGGCCTCTAAAAAAATTCCCAAAACATATACAGTGTTTTGGAAATGTTCTCAATTCTAATAAGTTTATTTGGGTGGGCAGAAAAACCATTAGCTGGCATAATGAGGTCTGGTGATATAAATTAATTCCAAAATACTTATAGATGTTGAAACTGGTGTAGTTTTTGTCCTCAACGGTGTTTTTTCTCCACCCTCTGAATGGGTAGGCTGTTATCATTCAGTGCTCAGAGACAGGCCGAGCGTGAATTAACTGTAACAGGTATTCTGGGTATAAAAGATGGCAATTGGGCGGGAATGTAAATTCATTTGTATTCATTCATCTGAGACTTTTGCTTGACATTGGCCACGGTTATCTGCTGTCATATTTTTTTTTCATAGATAGCTTACTGAATAATTATTGCGTTGACTTATTGTTATTCTTTTCATGGTGCTCTGTGCGTAACGGTTAATGTGACCTCCACTTGTTTGTCCATAACAAATGGCTTCTCTATTCTAGAGCCTGAGGCAGATTAATAAAAATCAGCGAGCTGCACTGTGTCGAGTGAAAACACGCCATGTCCAAACAATTAGCGATGAGAGGTATTGACGTATGGAGGGTTAGCATTTTTACATTCACAGAAAATGAGGATTTGCAGTGTTGACAGGGTGAAAAAAATAAACTATTCTCCCTGAAGCACATAACTCCAAGCATTACATTTTATGAGTAAAAACAATCATTCTTTTTTAAGATGATGATTAATAAATTCTGTAGGTCATGAATACATCCGCCTCAGAGATAATCTAATCATTCTGGGCGAAATCCGCTCAGTTTATGACGTTTATTGGTGTGTCATCTCTCCTAAGTCTCTGGATTCCTTACGCAGGAGCCTTATAAACCCGGCTCTTGTGAGAGTGAAGTTCCATCTAGAGGAAAAAAAAGATACAGCTCCCTGTTGTCTTTCTTTTCTCTTAGATGAAATCTGAGATCTTATCCTCCTCCCCCCCCCAAAAAAAATAAATAAATAAATAAATAAAAATGGCATGTTTCTTACTGAAGAAATATCAGAGCAAACTATGATTTTTTCATGAATTTATTTTGTAAAATGGAAACCTAATGGGTATTGACAGAAATAATTGTGTCCTTTTTTATACATTCAGTGTCTTTGGTTCTAAGGCTGAGTGTTAGCTGGATACACCAAACGTAGCTGAAATTAAGACGAGAAATACAAGGTTTCTAGAAGCAGCGGCTTTTGGCTATTACATTTCAAGTGTTCAAACATGAAACGACATTTTGGAAGGTCGTAAAGAGAAAATAAACAGCACTAAATCTGGTAACAAAAAGAGATCCTCCCTGAGACTCATGGAGGGCAGTCATGTGGAGGACTTGATGTGTGCCCTCCTTAAGCCTGAAGAACAAAATACTCCATGGGCATGTTTGATCATAATAATAAGATGCTCTTTTCGTTTAATACATTCAGATGGCATACATCCAAGAGGCAACCATGCAACTGTGTGCAAGAGAAACATTGTTAGAATGTTTGAGGAACATTCCCATTATGACATTATGCCATTAAAAATATGACCCAAATTTTTCCCAATATTCTGGGAATGTTTAAGGTTAAGTGGATATGTAAGCATGAAGAGGTTAACACAAGGTGAAGTTGCATTGGAAACCAGAATTTTCTGTTGATTTTAACAAAACTGCTCCCATCAACATAAACCCATTCACTTCAGAGAAACCTCTTATCGATTTAAGCTCAGTCCATTTTTTCACATGAAATTGTTAAGGTCGCCCCATGGTACAAAAGAAACTGGAATTGGGAGAAATGTGAAGCACTGTGAGAGAAATGTATTGAATTTCAACAGTGCTCACAGTGACTCTATTTTTGTTTGTTAATGATTGAGCAAAACATTTTTGTAATGAATTCCACTGTGCAGGAGATGTTAGCCTTTAGTGGCTTTCAAATATGTTTACCTTGAAAATAAGTGATGTGAGGTCCACATCTATAGGGAGTACAAATACTCAATTGTTGCTGTTTTTCTCATTTTTCTGCCACATTGGACAGAAACCTTGTTATTCAGTACATTTTCATACAATTTTGTTGTGTAGAGGACAAAGGGCTGCACTGAAAGACAGCTAAACTGTATCTCCAGGTAATAGTGGTGTTTATTGGAGAAATTATCAGTATTCATAATTATTTTAACTATATCTGTTGTTATGTTATATCTGTATTAGATAAATAGTTGAAACGCTTTATGAAAAAGGAATGTGGGCATAGCCTACACAAGAAGTAAAGACGACAGGAGGTTTGTCACGGAAGTAAGAATATGAAAATATATAAGAGGGAAAACAGGCCAATCAGCATTGACATGGGCCTGTCATTTTTCATTTGTCGAAGTTAAGGATAGTGAAAAAATATTCAAAATGGCAAAATGATTCAGTCAACACTCTTCCATAATAGCGTCTAGCAAATGTCATTAATGTAAAGTCATGTAATATCAGCTCACAGAAGAGTGAAGCGAGAAGTTACTTGTGGTGACTGCGCTACTTTCCGATAAAGGAAAAAAAAACATATAATTTGCATTTTTTTTTTTCTAAGTCAAAGTTAAAGACAGATATTGTTTGAATTCAAGTTTCAGTGTAATTTCCCAACACTGCACAATACAGAAGGGCAAGCATTGTGGCCAGCCACTGTTTCACGAGCACTGACTGGAGCAGTTTGATTGAATGCTGTGTTTGGAATCAGTGGGTCTGGTACATTAATTAGGGGTGTGTGTGTGTGTGTTGTGTGCTATTGTGGTGAAATGCCCAGGGTGTTTCTGTGGCCGGTTTAACTTGCTGCTGTAAACAGATCTCTTTTTAGATGCATGACGGGGACTGCATCCCTCAGTAC
Source organism: Albula glossodonta (assembly GCA_019788955.1). Taxonomy (NCBI): domain Eukaryota; kingdom Metazoa; phylum Chordata; class Actinopteri; order Albuliformes; family Albulidae; genus Albula; species Albula glossodonta. Next base: position 2,875,738 of record JAFBMS010000056.1, on the reverse strand, counting down.
TGCTCTAATGGTCAGCTAATGAGTTTGACCCTGAGTAGGCAAAGTTAATGGCAACAAGAACATTCTTTGAGACTGCGCTGCTTATCACGGCATTTTACTCATGGAATCTGTAGATTTAACCTTCCGCATAATATGATAAAAATGCCAGCGTTTGATCATGCAAAGTAATATAAAATACCAGGCTTTCATTTTGATGAATTGGAGAGGTTTAACTTCTTTATTATTTTTTTACTGTAGGTACCAAAGCATGATGATCTTAAACTGATTTTATAGGCAGTTTATAAGTGAAAACTGTGCTATAAAACTATCCTTGTCAGGGACCAACTAGCTGTTTGCAGATGCATTCATTTTCATGTTATCATTAATATTCCTTAAATTATTCTACTTTGATGAGACCAAAATGTACCACCTACACATTTTGCTGTGCTGTAATGTTGTATTGTTGTAATATTGTTGTAATCAGCTGTTGTTCAGCTACTATTCCTCCTGTCATGCAAGGGCTTAGCTTGGCTTCACATTTAATGAAAATCAAAGCATGTTTTTGTGAAAATTCCACTGTTCAGGCTCTGCTACAGGTCAATTTGTTCAGTTCAGTGGCAATGGTCGCTTTGAAAGCATCATTCGCTCAAACCTGAATGGTTTTTCGGGCCTCTGGCCGTTTGTTTCTCTCTGTACTCGGTGGGGCCTTTGCCTTGTATCTGTGAGGCAGCCTGTTTGCAAAGTCAGTATTATGAAAACACAGCTGGACCCACCCCCCAAATTCAAATTTCTGTGAGCTCTGCTTTGTGTAGATTCAGTTTGGTCTGTTCAGTTCTGTCAAACTATATGCAAAATATGGTGGAGAGAATTCACTGCAGTTGCATGTAAATTTTAAATTCAGCCAACTCATCTGGCCGTTGGGATACAGTTTTGTCAGGTTTGATCAAATTCTATTTGTAGCTGTTGTGGTATTTTGATTGAAATGTGATTGAATGTATACCCCAAACCCCTCACCTTTCACTTACAGCTAAATAAAAGAATAACAGTGTCAGGTTTTTCTTTTTTTAATTGCAAACATAGTTCTTGATTAGCTCTGCTGAGTCAAAGTTAAGGCAAATACATTCTAAAGATGTCTGGAGAGCAAGACTTCATTATTTTTTAATTAATTGAATAAATCATGTAAACAACACATTCCTGATCTTCTGTTGCCATGCAACATTAGCGGGGACGGCTCCGTTTCGGCTGATACATGACACGGAGCCGGTGATGTAAGCATCTCCGAGGTGAGGCCCATCAGCCAACCTCAAACTCTGCACATCGTAACCGGTACTCTTGTTCTAATTAATAGGATCAGAGGCCCATGTAATTGGATTGTTATGTATAGCATAGCCTCCATAACTTGGATCACTGGAGGGCAAAATGTTATACTCTTTCACCCCCATGTTTATTAGTTCTCCCACGTTCCCAGCAGAGCTATCCGGAGTCTGGAGCGAGCTGCTTCCTGACCCAGGAAAGGGCCTTATTTCCTTTAAGAGCACGCTGGTGCACTAAACCAATTCTCTGCTTCATTCTGTGAGTCAGATGGACTGGTATGGCTCAGCACACTCAGGCTGAATTCATGAATTCACTGCAGTGTTTCATATCACTGTGAGTGAACTTGGAAGCTTTGCTCACAGTTGTGCAGAAGCTGTATTTTTGGAGTCACCGTGCACCGAAAAGTGTTTGTGTGTGTGTGTGTGTGCGCACGTGTGTGTGTGTGTGCATGTGTGCGTGTGTGTGTATGTGTGTGTGTGTCTGTGCGTGTGTGTGTGTGTGTGTGTATGTGTTTGTGTGTGTGTGTATGTGTGTGTTTATGTTTGTGTGTGTGTGTGTATATGTGTGTGTGTTTGTGTGTCTGTGCGTGTGTGATTGAGTGTGTATGTTTGTATGTTTGTGTGTGTGTGTGTGTGTGTGTGTATGTTTGTGTGTGTGTGTTTTAAGGGGCATTTATCACATTTGCGTTTTATTTTACATGTTTAGCATCGTGGCCTCCTCCAGAGGGACCGCCACTGCTCACATTTTTACACATTATCCGTTTATTCAGCCGTATGTTTACTGAAGCGCTGCAGGTGAAATCCTCGCTGAAGGGGACCAGAGCAGGGTGACCTGAAAGAAGATTATAGGACAATGCCTGATTCCGGGTTAACTGTTATACATCAATCTCAATCCATTGCTGGCTATTAGTTATGGCCTCATATAACAAAATAAAAAAAGGCAACAATATTGATGTTATCATGTGTCATTTCCTGTCCAACTATTGGTTATTTCAATAGCTGCTACCAGGGCCTGTTAATACAGAGAAAAAAACTAAATGAAATCATGTTTTAAATGGAATGGGTATTGAGCATGCTCTACTGGCTGAAACAGAGCATGCCCGACATGTAAAAATAAATAATGTAAGGGACGACCTCTGCCTGTTTCATGGATTTTCATTCATGAGCGTGAAGTCGATCGTTATTCGTGGACGTGCTGTTTTGATTGAAAGGCTGTTGCCACCGAGCTTCTTAGATTCTTAGATAGTTAAACGTGCACATGGTCGGACTACCAAAAGGATTGTGTATGCAGGTAGCATGTACAAAAGTAGCAAAAAATGGGTCATAGTAACTTCCAGAAATTGTGCTAGCTGGCATTGTGGTAAAGTAGCTGGCACAGAGGAGCCTTCTTGAGGCAGTTTGTTCCTCGGGCACTCGTGAAAGCCCACTCGTATGCCTCAGGTCAGGACAGTGACCTTGTCTGCTCCTGGATTTGCGATGCCTCGGGTCAGGACAGCATTCATCCTCAGCTCATTTTTCTGATGCATGTATGACTCTCATACTCCAAGATCAAAGGGATAACCACACCACTAATCAGGCCAGCCTGAATGCAGATGTATCATCTCCAGCAGGGTCCTGTAGGTAGCGTACCTGCGGTGGGTTATTCGGTAAACAAACACACGTTCCTTTGATGTGTTTCTGCGGTCAGTTAAGGTACCAGAGTGATGTCGATGCACTCATCCTCTTACGCTGAGGTTTCAGCTTCACACTCAAAATGAAAAAAAAAAAAAATGCACACGCACACACACACACACACCCACGCACGCACACACACAGCATGCACCATAAATGAATGCCAGTGAAATACAAGTTTAAAGAAGTTTGCATGAGTTTGTTTTTTTCTAATGACATTTTGGTGACTGAGGTTTTTTTCATAAATGGTCCAAAATGACCAGACGTCCTTGCGAGGGCAGGAAAATCAAACTTGCCTTTTGTGTCCTAATCTTAAAAACTCCAGCAGCGATATTTCTGCCAGGAGGATATGGCATAGTGAAACAAAATGACTCTACTGGGCAGCTGGGATCCTGCAAACACTAAGCTGCAGCAGCATGTAGTCCAGTGATAAGCTGATCATAAATCCGCCTGCTTATGATATTTATTAAGGAGCTACTTTTATTAATTCAACTATTTTTCTGTATGTAATTGGGGGATGGGGGGGGGTTAAAAGTACCATCAGGAGATGAAGTTTGACAGGATGTGAAATGAAAAGCTTTTGGTTCAGTTGGTTTCTTTGGAGCTCCAAGTAATTTAAGCAAACTGCAAAAACAAAATAAAAAAGTAACAAGAGGTCCACATGTTCCAGATTTCAAATCTGCCTTTTGTAGAGCGCAGACAACTGCTGAGATGTAATTACAGATATTATCTTCCAGCTTTTCTTAACTGCAGGCTACATGGATGCTCATTTCAATGCAGCGTTAAAGAAATACCCCAGTCTACATTGAGGGTAACTCTTTTTTGTTTATAATGTGTCATTTGTAGTGAGCTGTCCAATCAGATTAAGCCTGTGGCCACATCAGCGGTAGGGGTGCTGCATGCCTCCTCTCAATAGACCACAGGAACCCTTTAGTAAACAAATAATCCAGGAGTGTGTTCTTCAACATCTCTGCTTTTACACTTCAGGGCAAATATGAATTTAATGATTGCAGCAATATTTCTTTCCAAGCTGGCTTTATATGAGCTTGACAACCATGGTAAACAAAAATCTCTTTTATTAACAGGAAGACCGAATTCCAGATCTATTGAAATAATAACGACAGTATAGTTTCACACTTAGTACTTAAAATTCACCCATGAACCCAGTGGGTCCCAAGATTTTTCTCCATTTTATTTTGAATTATTACTCCTTTTATGAAACAGGCTTGGTTTCTCGTACCTCTACATCATATCCAGCGTTACAATGTTCAAGCAGCTTGTTGGACTCAAGTCACACCTTTATATGTTTCTACCATAACAAAGGCATACCATAAAAATCAAACTATCACAAACAACCAAAAAAATTATGATATTGCAGCTTCAAGAAATAACGAGAGAGAAAAATGTAACGTGCATTCATTTGTACAACAACTTACATGCAGTGGATATTCATAGCTCTGAAGTGAATTTTGAGAGAGTTAATTTTGACAGAGGAATCAATATCTGAGATGGAATTATATTTCAGAGAATCACCTGCCAATATTGCTTATGCAAAACAAAGAAAGAAGTATGGACATTTGCATTCAAGACTCAGAATATAAATGGGGTACTTTTTCTTCATTCACTGAAAGACTTGAGTTTCATTGAAATTAATGTTGTTTTTTTTTTTTCGGAATTTGCATGAATACATAATACAATAAACTGTAAAAAAAAAATAATCTTAAATGTCTTGATAAATGAACCATTCATTTTTCCAGAAAAAAAATCATTTTATGATGAAAATTGGCCACATTGCTGTACAGAAAACAATGTGCTTTTATTACTCTTTGTGAAAGAAATTCTATAAACTAATTATGCAGTAATGGAGGCCTTGGCAGTTAAATAAACCTATACACACAGCCACTTAAATCACAGTACACACTGATTCATGAATTCAATTCCATATCCACTATGGCACAGTATGTAATTACATTACAATGCAACTTACACCGTGAAGAGAGATGATTAGACCAGGGGTTTCAATACAAAAATACCCCAGAGGAGAGAAGTATAGTATAGTCCCAGAGAGGCCGCAAATATAATGTAAGATTCAGCGAGGAACCTGTCGGTCAAGCTGTCATGGAAACCAAATGATTAAGTGAGAAGCAAATAGATGTGAACCAACAATCAGTGTAGCAGTTTTAAAAGAAAACCGCAGTTTAGTAACAGGCAGAAGTAAATACGACCGTGTAAACAACCGAAGTGGTATCAGTGGAATAGACAGTATATAATTTAGGAACTATTAGGCCAGTGGAGTGGAGGGGGTGAGGAGGAGGAGACGAGGTGCCTTCTGCAGAGGACAGTCAGCCGCTCTGTGCTGGAACATGGCCCACGTCTCTGTGGTTCTGACCTGTCAGGTATCTGGCAGAGACTCGGGCTCAGACAGAGATGAATAATAAACAATAATAAGCCATTTATAAACCAGAAAACCAGAAATCAGTGACAGGGAACAGGCGAGGTCAAAACCAGGAAGACACGGCAACCAATACCAATTCGGGATCCAAAAATCAAAGTAAAAAAATAAGCAGGCAAAAAGCCACAAAACAGGCAGTCAGTTCAGGAAACAGGAACTGGCATTTAACAAGAGAACAAACAGGGTATAAAAATACACAGAGCTAGCAAGCAAATGAGACACAGGCGAACAAGTGGGCAGGTGAAACAGAACAGGTAATCGATGCTAACAGGCAGAGAAACAGTAAACGGGACACACAAGGGCAATGAAAACAAAAGCGCATGGACAGAGGAAGCAATGACAAAACCAAACCGGATACAAAGGCAAGGTACTGTCATGGACATCGTAGGAGGACTGTTCACCATCTGGGCACAGTGACAGTCAGCAGATGTGCCTGGGAAGTGAAGGTATGGCTTTTTAGTGCCTCATTTATGCCTGCCACCGATACATTATCTTTACGACAAATTACCCAAAATTACCCAAACTGCAATGTTAGCTACCTGTTTTTTACCAAAATTAAATCATCCCTTTTTTTCCTGAACAACAATTTTGAATTTTCATGGCAGGTAGCTAGTTAGCTAATGTCAGTCTAAAGGGTGACGTCTCATCGCTAATTCAATGAACATTGTATTGAGTTTCTGAGGCTTTGCTTTCCTGACATTGACGTATTGGTACAAAAGGAATGATATCCTCACAGCATGCTAGTTTTTGCCGCTCTCAAGTAGTAACACAAAAGCACAACCATATAATGCGTAACCTTGTAAGTATGGATTTAAGCAGTGTATAACCTCACTGGAATGGGAGTATATTGACTGAGGAGTATGACTGGTGTCTGAGCAATGCTGACATCTATAGAGTCTCATTAGAACAAGTGGTTTTCCAGCCTCAAAAGAATAATGAATAACGGGCCCTGTAGCACTGGAACTGCATCTGAGAGCCCACTGTTTATGAATTATAGGAAATGTGTCAATTTCAGCTATGATGCTTGAATTGTGAACTGGGCTGAATATGCTCCAAATCGAATCAGTATTCATCAACACAACAAGACATGTGACATACCACACACACACACACACACAAAAAAAAAAAAAAAAAAAAAACACATTCATCATCTGACATTTTACACTAAAGTGGTGTCCATGGTCTAGAGTTATTCTCTTTCTAGCAGCCACACCTGGTTGGCCAGTCGCCTGTAGATGCCAGGGATATGAACTGAGTATATGCTGACTTTGTCATCCTCCAATGGCATATAAAGAAGCAAGGGGTCACATGACGGAGGAGTCACGTGTCATGGCTGCCTCCCACTGAGTTTGTGGGAGAAGGTTACTGCTGGACATTAAACAGTTTGATTGAGTCAGGGTAGGAAAATGGGGGGAAAACTATCCAAAAAAAAAAAAAAAAAAGATTTTTAAGTTCAGGCAAGAGGAGACAAGGTGCTCGATTCTGCCTGGAGTCTCAGATAATATGCCATTCAAGAGATTTGTGCCTGCAAAATGTTGAATAGTTAAACAAATAAAAATCAATTTTGAATTTCACAACTTTATTTAAACAAGTTTTTTCCTCTGTAATACAAGGTTGCATATTGTCAATAATGTCTGAGTAAATAAACATCCACAAATGCTGTTAATGAATATTTAAAATGTAAGCTATACAAGTCACATTGGGTAAGAGTATCTCATGAGCTAATGAGTCATAATTCCAATATTGAGTCCCCCCCCCAACCAAAGTAGTTTGTTGTGATATGTGGGTTGTTTACAACTTAAGGGTGGGGCATACAAGTACTCAAATCTACTGAAAATGTACAGCGCAAAGCCCAAGGGCAATATTACTGCAGCAAGGAAGGGAAACTAGAAAATAAAACAGAAATAAAAAACAAGTGCTGGCAAATGCAATGTAAACAGACAAAGACTGAGGTTGGTTCAGTCGGGGAAGGGATGGGGCTTTTCGTAAGCTGGCCAGTACACGTCGGGATTCATCTGTTTTTCGAGTGGCCCCGCATTCAGCAGAGGTAATGAGAACGCGGCCCTTCCACCCTTCAGACCGGCCTGTGGAAATAAGGAGAGGAATGTGTTTTGAGGGTGAATGGAGCTCAAGTGGAGGTTATGTCATTGGGGGGCTTCTCGTCCTCTCTTCGGGGCACGCAATCATATATGAACCCCCCCCCCGCCCAACCCCCCCCCCCCCCCATCCCAACCCCCCCCCCCCCCCCCCGCCCACCATTGGCAATCAAAGGCCAGGCAGTAGGGTTGATGAGATAGTAGGGACAGGTGACTACCACAGGAAACAGCCTGACCACAGGAAATAACATAAGATGGCCGCCGTCTGTATCCAAGCAGATGACAGTATTTCAGAGCTGGGTCCTGACCAGAATAATGCCAGGACTGATTAACCTGGGTTTCACTGGTAGATTTAACGACTGAAATCTGCCTCACAATTGGAAGGAGAGTTTCAGCTCATAGGGTCTCTCCTATCTCTTGATCAGACACTTTTAGTATGTTCTGTGCCTACCAACACTGTCTATCCACACCAGTCAATGGATTTGAAATACAAACCTATAAAAGCCCACTGCCTGTGCTTCTGGGAAACACAAGCTAGTTTACACTTTCATAAACTGACAGAGAAACCTGACAGAGGTTGCAATGATGGAATTGGGTGTTCAAAACAAAATTGAAAGCTAGGGGTTAATTGAAAAAAATTGTGGACTGAAATTGGTAAAAAAAAAAAGACCTAACAATTATATTACAGCCAGCCTGACAATATGCAACATACAATGACAAGAGCTGGCCATTCAGTCCAACTCACCCTCATTTATCTTGCATTCACTACTGCATCAAGCCTCAATAGTACCGTCCTTGTATGCTTTGTATTTTCATTGGCCAGTATGCCTCAAACTGCAAATAACACGTATTGTTCTCTTCCATGTCCAAGGATCCTTCTGTCTATTCATGGTATGTATGATGGTTGGTTATCTAAAGATGTGGGATGAAACTCTAGCAGTTTCCTTCCATTTAAAAGTCTGGATTGTACCTAGAAGATTGGCTCTTAAGCTTTACATACTTTATCTTCATACACACAACTAAAGAAGTTATACAGCATTAACTGATTTCGATAAAGATGTTTGCTTAGAGTGCAGACATGTAAATAGCGTCCACTGACTGAGATAAACGTCTCTGCCAGGCAGAGGCAGTAGTCAGTGAGATAAATTTATGTATCCGGTTTAAGTGTTTATTGACATGAAGTCAGGAAGTTTCATTACAATTACATTACAATTAAATTCAATTCTGAAATGAAAGCTTTACTCTTCTGGGCGCTAGACTACAAAGAGAGATATCTGAGGTGAATGCTACACCCACCCAAACCAATATCGACAACAAGCTTTACTCGCATGTAACAGTCTTCAAGGGCTGCCCTGCCTTAAACAGCCAAATTAACCATTGTCCCTCGGGACAGAATTAAACGATAGGCGGAGAGCAACTGTCTGCCAAATTTCCCATGATACCCCAGGGAGGGAGCAGAAACAAGTGACTGGACTGCACTGTGCACCGGTCAGATGTCCATAGTGCAAAGTCCAGTAAAGCCACTCATCATATGACCATGCTCCACTAGGTTAGTTCAGACTTGAACTTCCTGCCAGATACAGGGGACTATGCAGCAGTTTCATCCCACATTCACAAGGGGAACTGCAATCTCTGGAGTCTGGAAAAACTGTCTCCACCTCCCTCCCCTAGCAATAGACAATACGAGCCAATCACTGCGGTAATTTTTGCAATGGGGCGGGTTTTACAATGACTACTGCCCACCCACTATAATCAGCTTTGTAAAATGTTCCCGAATTCTAAACTTCCTTTAGTTCTAGGCCAGGTATGGCTGAAACATTTTAGATCAACAAATGCAGGCTGATGTGCTACCTCTGTGTAATAACTTTTTGTGTGATTTTTAGATTCTTGCAATTCCGGATTACAGGCAACATGTCTACAAAAAGGCATAGAGGTAGCGAACTATGCTTTCGATAGCTCCAAGTAATTTTGATATTGATATTCAAAAACTGTCAAATGACTGACATAACTGTTCTAGCATTAGCCTTTTGTCTTTTTTCACAAGTTTGTACGTGCAGACCAGATCCCCTGTGTGATAACTGTATGAATGTAAGGAAATCCCAAACTGAAACACAATATGAAACACATAAATGTTGATCTTTCTCCAATTTGTAACCCCTCGGTTCCAAAGAATTTTACAGTCACAGTTTTACAGTCTCAAGCATCAAATGCCATGTGCGTAAATTCATTTTCATGTCTCTTAGTCTAAGCGTACGAGAGAGAGAGAGAGAGAGAGAGAGAGAGAGAGTATTTCATACATTTAAAATTCAGCAGTAAGAACATGCCCAAGGCTCTTTAAAACACAGTATTTGAAATCAAGATCTGTTAGGTTTCAAATGCATCGTGTTCGCGGCAGTTCCTTAGATGGTTCCCGCTGTTTACACTTCTCCCTACCTCAGCAGTCAGACTCCCAGAATCCGCAATAAAGAATAAATGTGATCTGGTCCAACTGAGCTCCTTCTCAGGCTGCTCTCTCACAGGCTAATATTGCCTCTTGCTTTTTTTTCTTTAGTCAGTTCTGGAGCTTTCATTTCACTGTGTCAGGGGAAAATAGGCTGTCAGGAACAATAAGTCCCTGTTCCTGGCACCTCCGGCTCTGGGATCCTTTGAATCTGTTTAAAGAGAGAGCAGTTCTGCTGGCCCCTCTCATCTGGAAGCACAGTCAGTTCTCCATTGATTGGGGGTAATGAGGATAGCAAGACCGATGCAGGCGCGTGTAGCAGAGGTGAGGACAGCAAGTCTATGGGACCGATGCAGGCGCATGTAGCGGAGGTGAGGACAGCAAGTCTATGGGACCGATGCAGGCGCATGTAGCGGAGGACAGAGAAAAATGGGAAAGCAAGTAACTGAGACGAAACAAATAATTTGCGACCGTTGGAGAGAATCAGAAGTGATGGTTTCTTCTCCTGTGAACTGACTCCAGACAGTAACTCATGTAAATTAGCTGTGTTTACATGTCTGTTACTGGACACAGTTACTGGACTGTGTTACTGGACACAGGCACACATTTCCTTTGGAATGTGCTCTTTTTAAAATATAAAAGCATACCACCTTAAAAGAGTCTGTTTTTACAGGATTGCATACAACCTTAAAGTATGTTTTATATATATACATATCCCAGGCTTCTTGTAAATTTTAAAGGTTACAGATGTATCAACATTGCGAGGTGTGATTAAAATTTCATCCATTTCCTGTGCACCATGCTGTATATTTCTTTACCATTACAGTTAACATTTTCTATGTACAGTAGAGTCATACATCCATATTCTGTCATTTGTACAGCTGCTCTTTGAAGGTTAATTGATATAGCCATTTCTTTGACAACTTGTATAAACTAGACACTGTGAGTATTAGCATTTTAAAAGAATTTAAGTTCTCATATACTATTCCATTAAAATTCAGTTAAATGTTTGTTTTGATATTTAACATCTTTCATGTTACAGACAAGCAAGACTAATGAGTCCCAAATCATAACATTAATGAATTATTACAGATAACAGAATGAACAAAGAGATTGCTGACTTGTTGATGAAATATAGATTCCTGTTAACTGGGGCATACATTGTACTTGCACAATTAGAAGGTGAGATTTGAAAGCTCAAGGACACACATTCAACTCCACTGAGTCAAAGCAAAAGTTTCATTTTATGTAATTTTCTTTAGACCCTGAGGAAGACATAATAGACATCCAAACATCACGCTCCCCTGTTCATTAAAAGTGTCTTTTTCTCTGAGCTCTGAGTGCTCAGCTTTGCTTCTTTCAGGTTAGTCCCAGTGAAGATGTCAAATTCGGAGCCCTTTATTATGTTTTGGCTGCCCTGGCTGTTAAACACCTATTTAGTCATTGTTTATAGAGCTGACCTGAAGTTCATTTGGCATCTTTTTATCCCTGACCACAGTACACATTTGAGAGAATAGCAGCAAAAGAATTGTAGACCCAGCCTTAATGCACTTCTTTCATCATGTTTTCCATTACCACTCTGATGGTCATGCTACACAATGGCCACAACCCAATCAAATGCACATGGCTTCTGTGAGAGCACGTGTGTCCAGCTCTGTGAGGTAAACCCTAATGTCACTGTACATTGAAGCAGTGAAAAAATATAATAACTTGCCGATTTCCCATGCAAAAGTATGCCCATTGGGGTGTTTAAGACAAAATGTCGATGTACTTAACTGAAGTGCATCGTCTTAATTCCCATTAGGTATTCCCAAACACATTTTTAACAAATGCCAAGTATGTTTTCATACACATTTCTCTCAAGATGGACTGTAAGAAAAGTTTGAATATATAATATTAGTGAATATGAGGACTGTTGAGTGTAGGCTGACATCATTACATTATCTTCTCACCTAGAACTGCCATCTAGTAACTGACTAGATGTGAGGTTTTTTTCAAGAAGATTGTTGGAACAAAGTCCATGTCGCTGCTCCCTGTTACATTACAGTTGTAATGTAACAATCATTTAACCGACACTTTTTATCCAAATAAACTTACAGTCGATTAGGCTAACCAAGGGTTAATTTCACCATTCAGATGGGGCGGCACAGAGACACACAGACCTTAGAGTTTAAATTTAAAGTGCCCAGTGGCTGTTTATTTGCAAGACCCAAAATACAAAAGCACTCATGACACAAACAAAAGGCAGGGAGTTAATAAAAACAAGAAAACATTTGGAACACAAAAATGAGAAAATAAAAATGGGTTGCAAGGGGACAAAATAACGCTGACAGGGTATGGTCTGCTGGGGGTCCCCTTAGACTTTCGTGATCTCATTGCCTCCACTGGCCTCTGGGAAAATAATCAGTAGTGAACATGGTAAATGACCATTTGGAGAAACGTAGACATAGCCGACTATTAGCTCCTCCATTGATTTCCCCAACACAGCAGCAGCAGCAGCTGTGAGCCCTTATAATGTCCTTCAGGTGTTTCCTTTCCTCATTAAGCAAGGGAAAGTGCCGCTCTCCATGGTGCTGATGCAGGAGCTGCAGGACTGCCGCTGTCCATGGTGCTGGCTCGCAAGCATGGTGGCAGGTTTGTGATGTGATGCAAACATCCTGGGAGTTCTGCATTAGCCAGCATGATAATATCAGGTCAGCAGATTTGAGTTGTTGTAAGGTCTACCATTTAAGTAGATGGGGAACTTCAAGGCCATGTCAGGCTTTGTAGCCAAATGGTAGACCTTACAACAACTCAAATCTGCTGACCTGATATTATCATGCTGGCTAATGCAGAACTCCCAGGATGTTTGCATCACATCAGACATGCAATTAGAGGGAAATTATTTCAATAAAAAGGTTTCATTTATACACCAGTCTATATTGCTGAATTGTATTTTAAATATGAATCGTGTTTTAAATCTTCTCTCTTTTTGGAGGCTGTCCCACACAATACCTTGCTTGTGATGTAGTTAAAGTTTTGCTGAAATTGCTATTATTGAATGCTGACATGAATTTTGGCATGGATTGATGATGCAAGTCAATGCAACATTATGTGGAGAAAAAACACTTCAGGGCACACTGAATATCAGATTTGCTCAGTCAGACAGACACGAGTTGAATGGGAAGGAATCGGATTTGGGAAAAAAGTGAATTCCACATGACAATTTGCTTTAAACCTTAAGGAAAACATCATCATGGATATTATGGATGGATTTGGGTATGGATATGGTGAAAAAAGCTGATCTGAGAACGTTCATTCTGACAGTCTAAACGCAGCCATGGCTACTCCACAGAGTGAGGACGGTCCTCTCACACTGTTATCAGTGAAAAATTTACTGCAAGTTTATATTAATTGCATGAAGAGAAATTTATGAATTTAAGATACAAGATTATACAAAGATTACACAGGAGCCTGAATGGGCAGACTGAACACCTGTGTCAACTTAACATATTCCAACAGCGGCCAAATGGATCCCAGAAATTATACAAAATTTCAGAAACTTCTTGTAATTATTTATAATTTGTGGGTTGTAAAAGAAAGCAGCCTACTGCCATCTCACTCTGCTCCCCCATGCCCACCCAGGAAAAGAATTCTGCCTACTCTAAGACATTCAGGCTTTACTTTGAGCAAATTGACATGGTGTACACTGCAGTCTCTTCATGTGGACATTGCTTATACTTAACGGTGCTTGAAGCAGCCCTGTTATGTTGTATTCACTTGAATAATGGAAATGCCAATACTTCAATGTTCTAACTTCTCTGTTATGTTATGTGAGCTGAAGTTAAAGTCACATAGTCTGCACAGAATGGATTCACAGATCGAAAAACACACCAAGAGGAAATGTGATGTTTTTTTTTCAGCAAACATATGAATTCTCTTCAAAGATTTGAAGTTTCCCGGTTATTAAATGTAATCTGCTTAGGCCACTTTCAAGAATCCTGTGACAAACCTTTGAAATGATCATGTAAACACTCTAATAAGCCTTCCACTCAACTTGTGATATAAATTAATATTTATTTTTCAGAAGCATGGAGATATGTGCCAGCATGCCAGTGACCTTCGAGAACATCCTCATCTTTGTGACAGAGACAGAGACGGTCCTCATTCTGGGTTTTCCAAAACCTTGCTTCATTCGCATCTTTGATCAGGGGAAACGAGCCATGGCTTATGCCTCTGTGTGTGATCTGAGACTTCACCTTCCAAGGGGCTCTGACAGAAAAGAGGAATTCAGAGAAATTATGAGACCTCATCATACGAGGAGTGACGGCTTTGGCAAGAGGTAAACTGGGGGAGAGGAGATGAAAGTCCTGAGTTGAATTTGTTTTCTGTGAACTCCTCAACAGTTAGAAAACTAGGACGCCTTTGCACAGGGTGAACCTACCCCCTTGATGTTCCATGATGTTGATAATGGTGACTACACTGTATAAATCCCAGCCCAGTACAGTTTCCAGGTATGGGCAGGGGTCCAGAATGACAACAGTAAAATAGTGACAAAAACTAGCAAAAAGGGAAAAAAATCATTCAGACCCACTGGGGAAAAGGATGGGGGGTTTAAACCAGCCAGATGAAACATCAGTCTCATCGTTCTCTAGTGGATTCAATGTTCCTGTTCTTGAATGATGTAATTATGCACCAAACCAGCTGATTCTGAGCTGGCACAACTCTTCAGTCAGGTAGGGGGGCCAATTAGTGAAAGCACCTGTTTTAGTGCACAGGTAGAACAAATACATCGAATTGCTCCTACTTTCTGAAGCTGGGGTTGCACACCTCTGGCAAAAAATCAGGAAAATAAGAGGAAATTGACAAAGGCAGGTGTTCCAAAAATACAGAGTACAATGGGAACAGAGGAACATGGTAACTTACACCAGCAGATATACCCAGTTTGGCAGATTGAGGGAACGATGAAGGGTTGTCTAAAACTTTGCTTTAAAAACTCAAGTCTTTTGTGCTTTTTACAGGCTTAATGCATACTGTATAATCCTCCATAAGTGACTCTCATACGCCAGACTGTATTGTAAATTTGAACGTCAGTACATTCTCCTCATTCCCATACAATAACAGCTGCAATGCTGATGTCCGTAATGAAAATGCATAGTGTCTCTGAAATTATTGCACAGATTAAGTAATAAAGCAGATTATGTTTTAAAATGTTTTGCTTTTATCAAGAAAAAAATCTAAGGGATAGAGAATGTCCATTAAAGGAATAATTCACAGACACAAAAATGGCATGTGAATGAAGGTAACAATAACACAATGACAATGTGAAAAGAAATGTTATGTCCTCCATTGACAGAGAATTAAAAATCATGCATGTTTTGGAGAAGGGAGTGCTAACACATAAGAAATTCCAACATTTAGGTGAGAATATAAGAAATCCCGCAAGAAACCTCCCCTGAGGTTGTTGGTTCAAGCCTCAGCCTAGCCACAGCAAGAACACCACTGCTGTTGGGCTCTTGAGCCTGTATAAGCTTGGATAAAAGCGTCTGCTAAATGACTGTAATGTTATGTAATTGGGGATTGGCCCTTGGCCCTTGGTTACCCTAATCAACTGCACGTTGCTTTGGATATAAGTGTCTGCTAAATGAGTGTAATATTTGTAATGATGTCCTCACATGGACTGAATGTGTGAGGAACAGGTAAAGGTGTGACACACACAGTGATACCTGAGCTGGAGGTGTGGCATTCCTTTAAGCACAATTCCTGTATTTGCAGGCAGTGCGGATTCAGACGTGTTTAAAGGTGATTAAGGGGTTAAACAGTTTGACAGATGTCACATACATGCATGGCTGTATGGCCCCTGTTTTGATGCAGTAATCTTTAAGTGATTGTATGCTGCCTTTTTATTTTTTATGTATTTATTTATTTATACAGCACTTTTCAAGCATGCTGTACAAAGTGTTCTACGAACAATAGAATTTTTTTTAACAGATTTAAAAAGCCAATAAAAATCAGGAGAGAAAAAGCTTGTTAGGTACCATCTGAATGAATACTTACCTGGTGAAATTGAATCTTAAATGTATTTTTAAGGAATAAAATTTTAAAAATAAACACCTGACCATACTGGGTAAAAGTGATGATCATACCACGTTATGAGGAAACGTTTGAAGATAAATCTCACTGGATTTAGCTGGCTTTATCTTTATTACTCACGCATAATAATACCTGGAGGTCCTTTTATTACCTCCCATGGAAATACCAAAATAATCTCCTTTTATTAATTAGCAATATGGAAAGCAATATCAAACTTATTAAAAGGGGGAATGTAGGATTTTTAATTAATATGTCATTAAATCAATAGCGATAGTGCATTGTGATTCCTGTAAAAATATGTTGCTATTTCTGCCAGCTGTGTCCCTCTGCAGTAGCCTCTGTGATTTTCCTGTCAGGGGATTTGGGTCAGATAGCTTTGCAGTCATGCGATTAGAAATGCTTATTTGAGAATTCAGTGTCATTTGAGAGACAGTGAAAAAAGCTCACTTTTCTTTGTTGGTGGTGTGCTCTCTGTTGTTATTTGAAGTCTTGTTCTATTGATTCATACAAACTGAACCAATCCTGAGTATTTTATGAATGGGAGACAGTGTTAAAATGTAACATCCATGATTCCGGAATATAAGTTTCAGCACTGTGTCCTACAGTCTGTCATCATGAGACCAGCCCGCAAAATTATACATGATCTACACATCTGATTTCCCCTGTGACATCTTCAGCCTATTTACCGTTCAGACATCATGAATGAAAATTTCCCATAATTCGTAAACAGTCGAGTCTCACTTGCAGTCCCACGAGGGTCTGCTGAGCTCCATATAATCTGTGACTCAAGTTTGTCTTTGGTTGGCTGCTTGAGCAGGAGCAGGACAGCCTGGGTAAGCATTCTCGGCCAGATGGTCAAGTAGGCCAACGTTGTCTTCTTCGTTATGGAGTCTGAGACTGGTGGGGGCGTTGCGTGTGCGATCAATAATGACCGGAAAATGCAGCTGAGTCCATTCTCCTGCAGCCCTCCTAAGATAACATTAAGTTTACGCTGTCAAAGCACTATGCAGGTGCACCTCGTTCTTCCAGACTCTATGGACAACATGTAAAAATTATGATCAAACGGTAGGGTTGGTGGGCGGAGGCACAGCAATCAAATGCAGCACCATTGTATTCAAAGCAATAAATAAATAAACAAATAAACAAATAAATTCTGTTCTCAAGTCATCTTTGATTTTAATTTTGGGGTCAGCCTTATTCATCTGGTTGAAAACACCTGCTAGCAACTTACTCTGTCAGTGAATAATAACACATTATTTCCATTTTTGTCATGTGCAAAAAATTAATATAAGAATAAATTAAAAATTAAGAGTTTTAAATGTTTTGAAATGTGCTAATTGATAGAAAGGTGAGATTAAGAAGGAAAAAACAATTCTGCAAGACATCACTATATCTCCCAATATTGCAAATTCTGTTCTCCAAATGATAATTATCTAATGCCATCAGCATACACCTAAATATTCAATTATTCCTTGTGTGATTTTAATATACTGTCAGTAACCAGGGTTTTAAAATAGTATTAATGAACCTGGGTGGTAGATAAATATAACCAATGAGAAGACAGCCTGTTTCCATCTGTTGATCTGAAAGAACATGGGACAAACTGCAGACTCTGGAGGGAGGTGTGAAATAAGCAACTAATTAGAGTCCAAATTAATTAATAAGCACTGAAATGAGTGTGGCATGTGGGTGCTATTATTAAACTCCCTCAAAGTGCAAGGCTTCTGTCTCAGCTCTAACTTTGATGGCGGATTGCTGGGTGATTTTCATCAATTTAGGGATTACTCATGGGGAACTTGCTTCCTTTTACAACTAACACTTTTTTTTTTTTGTTTTTTACAAGCCTATTATTCCCTTCCCTGAGGTACAAACAAAGTGGCAGCTGCCTGGTTCACTTCATCACGCTGTCATATTCACAGAGTTCCACCGTCATGGAGTATCCAGAGTACAGTTAGTACTGTGAGTTAGTGTAGCTGGCATAATAACGACCGGTTAACGTGACCTCGTCATAAAGGTGTTTGTCATGCAAATACAAAGGGGGTAATTCATCTTCCATCGCATAGCAATCATACACGGTAACATAAGATTACAGATACAATGACACTGAATCACAAACCAGTGCAGACATACAGAAAAAGATATGAGTACATCTGTCCTTAATAATGTTAGGTTTGGTTGATGTTTGTAATAGACTATGAGGCCACATGTCTGGGCTCAGGTTGTGCTCTATAGTGGTGAAAGTCCATGGCCTGATAACAATGTCCAGGGCGTCCTCGACTTACGAACGAGTTCCGCTCCTGCGACTTGTCGTGAGCCGATTTTCGAAGTAAGTCGGAATTTATACCTAATTTATACCTAAGTTAACACCTTAAGTCACTCACACTGTACACACAACACACGAGGGACATATAAAATACAGTAATTAAATGGAAAAAGTAATAAAAAAAGAGAGAACAATTTCTTATCTTAATTTCTGTGTTCGTATCTACGAACCAAACCGCTGAGGTCGAAACTAGATTTTTTAAGTAATTTATGGGAGTGCGTCGTAACCAGGAAACGACATAACTGGAGACCGTCGTAGCCCGAGGACCCCCTATATTCATTTCTGTTACCAGTCTGGTCAGGTGAGATTTTAAACCTAATGTTTCCGAACCGTATCTGCGTTAAGTTCTCCATTTCCCCTTAACTGCCTTGCACCATCTTACATTCTGTTCGTTCTATTTTTGTTGAAGGACTTGTGGTTTGTGATGAAAAGAAAAATGATACCCTAGATGATGGATGTGTACACTAAGGAAACGTTTGTTTTGTCCGCATTTCCTACATTTATCGTTGATGTGCTCTCTGTTCGCCATAAATATGAGACCAAAATAAGCCTACACACCTGCAATGTTAACCAAATATCAAAGATGTGCAAAGATAGACGAAGTTTCAGCCCAAAGCAAGTCTCCCTGATCAGAGGAGGCAGAGTCCGAGTTTAAACAAGAGTACCAGGAAGCACGTCCCACATAAAAACAAAATAATGTCTGCTTTTACCATTTTAATTCAGACTCTAACCTTAACAATAAATTCAATTATATGATAAATTATACAAATGAATTCACATTTGAATTTCTCCTCATCAAAAAACCAAAAAAAAAAACAAAAAAACTGATTAATGGTTATCAGGAACTGTCCTCTCCAAGGTGAGTTTCCCCAGGTGGGCTTCGTGGAAGATAAGTGTCAGGCAGTGATTTAATTTCTCTCAGAGGGCCCAGAAAGCTCTGAGCTCATTACATCAGCGGCACGCATTCCCTTCGAGCCTGTTGACAGTCCATCTGCTAAAACCTTACTGTTGTCAAGAGCATTTAGCTGCAAGGCTCAAGGGATGAGAACCACAAGCTATTATGAATCTTGTTTCTGTTTTTTTTTTATGTTTTTTTTTCTTCCCTTCATCTTCAATGCCATAGCTGAAATCCCAGCATGCGTTTTGAATCCACAGAAGTAATCAATGATGGATCTGCATTCAGAGAGAGGCTGCAGTGAGTAAGGTCTTTGAATGTCATTCTATAAGTGAATTCCCCAGTTTAGGGAGGGCAGGCAGGCAGGCAGGCAGGCAAGCAGGCCGGCTCATGGCTCACGGCTCCAGTTGTGCAATCTTTATCTCCTAGCGAGGAAGGCTTTTCATTGATTCCAGTCTCTACTGCAGTGATTCTGAAATATTCATCGCTATCACAAAAGGTGACCTGGTGAAGAGAGAGGCTTCCCAGCCTCTGCCCTTCCATTTTTAATTCAGAATTCACTGTGGAGGGCAAACTCCCGAACAATATGTGGCGAAAGGACAACCGAGAAGTACAGTCAGAATGAAGATTTCAACTTTTAGGTGATACATATCCATATACATACATGAAGATATTATGTATACCATTTTTAGTGTCCAATTTGACTACAATGTAAAGCATGCATACAGTGTAATGAATTCCATTCATATTAGCCAGTTGTAATTGTATGTAAACAACCCCTGTCCTTGATTTAATTATCGTTAATTAAAGCTCATTTTAGTTAGAGGTGCTTGAAATGTGTTTCATTCTTTTGCAGATAATTTCATATGTCCTGAGCTTAATGAATATGCATACAACTGGCAAAATGTTTTGCGTTTGTTTCATTTGCACTGTCTCTCATTAAAAAAAGAAAGTAAACACTTTTTTCTGTTGAGATACCCGAAGGTAGAATACATTGGCCGTGATCAGGATTGCTAATTAAGGACCGCTGTGGCCCAGAGCCGTGGCTTCAGTCACTGCAGTCTCTGCTTATAAAGCCAAACCCATAAAGATACATGCAAGATGGTTCCTGCTTCTCCTTGGCTCTTGTTTTCAGAGCTGATTAGCTTCTGCTTTGTCGTTAAAAGCTGTCACAGTTTTTTTTTTTCTCTAAAGCATGGCATTATGGAGCTTTTAGAGGTTCCAGGACAGACCTCCCGTTTCTCCCGATAAACATCGCACATCGTTGGCGCCAAGCGGAGCGTGCCGAGCTCGTTTCCACGGCAGCTGGTGCTTCCCAGAGCTCTGTCCTCGTTGTCTTTGGCTGTGACTGAACTGCTTTGGAAACATATGGGCTGGCTCGTTGTGGGAAGGCTGGTAGTACCTTGATCATGTCCCGCAGGTGTATCACATGGGTTCAGAGAACAGGTGTCCCGTGAAGCTCAGCCTCAGTAGTCTGCACCTGTGGGTCTGAACGACCATTTTCTCATGTCTGCAGAGGGGCGCAGAGCTTCAAGACATTTTAGGAAAATATAAACCATGAAGTCTGTAGTTGTTTATTTCTTCTGTATGCACTTGTGTGTGTGTGTGAGTGTGGCAGCATGTTTGTGTCGTAACACATTATCAGGTAATGGATAATTCCATTTTAGTACAATCAAATGTTGAATGGAACTGCAAGTCATCAAGTTCAATGCTCCCAATTCCAAGACTATTAGATAAAATAATCTTTGATATGCCATTTGTTTGCTGTGTTTTTATGATGACACCATTTTATTTAATTCAATGCCAGAATTCTCACATCAGTTTAACTCAATTAAAATGAAAACCAGACCAGTTTTGTGATGTGTGCTGTCTGGACTGCACAGAGCACTATGGATTATGATGGTATACACAGCTTAGAGTTAGATTTACATACGAAGCACATATTTTATATTTTATTTTATTTTCTGCCCCTTTCTGCTATTTATGGTGAATGGGTGATCAGTGACCTACAGCTGTGAATGTTTCACAGAAATGGGAAAGATGACCCCGGTTTCTACAGGGCAAGCAACAGTAGAGTTCTCATAAAGAAAAACACTCATATTTCATTGTTTAAGAAACATTGTTAAAAACACAGATCTAAAATACTAGGTGTTTTATTGTTCCCTTAGGCAAGGTTTTTTACATAAATTGTATCAGCAAGAATCCAGGTCTATAAATGCATGTGTATGAAATATAAGATGTAAATTATGGGGTATAAGGTCTTCCTCTGAGCAAACAACAACATTATGTTTATGTAGATTATACCATTCCATTAGGCATTATTTGAGAAAAGTCTGAAATTAAGAAGGCGATCTGAAGGCCAAAACATGTTTTAGTTATACAAACTGAATTTAGCCTTGGAGCAAAAAAATATAAAAATATTATAATACCAAAAACAGATCTGGTGGAGTTCATGGGGAAAAGAAAAAACAATACAACTGATTTTAGGTTTTTTTTTTAATGTTTAAAATACATTTATTTCTGAATTAAGTGCAAAGATTACGTCTCTCAAAGTATAATAAGTGGTTTGGCATGTGTCTCCCACACAAAAACAATAACAGTACATCAGATTCTGAACTATTTGTCCTCTTATCCTTTCCTAGATCAAATGCATTTAAATCTAAATTTCTCACCCAGGAAAGCAAATAAAATATTGTCCATTTTATAGATGTCATCAGAGGGCATTCCTACAAGTTTAAATTCTCCTGAGGCTTTTAAAAGTCTCTCATATTATTTCAGACTCACCTTCCTCTGCCCTTGACCACATTCACGCTGTGCCCAGATGTAACTGGGGAGGGAAAGCTCAAAAGCTTTATCCAACCACAACCGCACCCTGAATCTTACAGTTCTAAAAAAAAACCGAAAGTAGACAAAGACGATGTATAAGAATTATTACCCCCTGCCGACAGGACACAGTTTACGTGTGCATGGGACTGTTTTTGTCTAGGAATACAGGAACTTCTGGAGGAAACAATGTTTGCACCACAGGGTGCACCTGCTCACCCAAAATGGCTTTGTATTACTTTAGCTGTAATTCTCACATGTCAAGCTGCACACTGTTACCCTTGACACATTAAATCATTTTCGTTTTCCCTGCAAGTGACACACCTGCAATTCAGGTACCAACAATTTTGCCTCTTTCAGTAATGACACACTTTAGTCCTCCGTTTCTTTGGAGTAAGAGTTTTTTGTCATTATGTGCTTTTGTTACTTTGTCTATCCATTACACTTAAATAAAATAATTTGGGTAACTTACAAAAAAAATACCTATATGAATTGGATGAGCTAGCTGATGTGGGAGCACTACCGAAGCAGGGGAAGATTCTGAACCATTCAGCACAGGACTACAATTTGATGGCATTATGTTTGACAGGAGAAAGCCTTAGCCTGTAGCCATGTGTCTGGCCTTGACATGATATTACTTATTCAGTTTGTCCTTTTTTTTTGAAGTGTGGAGAAAACATGCATAGAGTTTTCGGAGCAATGACTCAAAATGTCAGCATATTGGGGTTCAGTGTAAGGCTACATGCTACACATGATCTTAGATTCTCTGTAGGATGATAAGCTCAATGATTTGACCACCCCCCCCCCCCCCCCCCCCACACACACACACACACACACACATTTTCTTTGGCTACAGTATATTTGCAGCCAATGTATTTTCAGTGACAACAATTTATGTTTTGTACAGAGCAGTAGTCAGGTGGTCTACTTGACTACATTAATTTACACAAATGATTTAGCTAAATGATTCATTTTATTCACAGCACCAACAAGTTGATGTAGTTAAAAATACAATAGGCTTTTGTTTGACCTTTGCATAAGTCAGAGCTGAACACAAAGTGAATTCAGAAGGAATGATCACTGTCCATTTTCACTACTTTTGTCTCATAAGATGCACACATCTGGGGAAGATTGAGGGCACATTGATCAGGTTTTATGAAAATGATGCTTATTTTCAAAGCAAACAGATGATTTAAAAAAAAAAAATTCAGCAACTGAATTCCCCACACCCAAGCAGCCCCCTTCTCTAAACTTTTGAGACTCACAACCTCAGATGGACAGCATAAAAAAAAAAAAAATCAATGAAAAGTCACTACAAACTCAAATATCTCATAAGAGCAGTTTTTCCTAACTTGGCAACCCTCCACAAAAGCATTGATTGAAGGAGTAATTGAGAAAAGCTCAGTGAGTGAGTCAGAATGGCTGTGTCCTGCTAAATTACAGTGAACCAAGAGCTCTGACTTCAGGCCTGATTGTTCGGCGAACAACCGTTATGTGTGAAAGACATGCTGTGGGCAGGAGAGACATTATACAAAAAAAAGAGAAACCTGGCTTGTCAAACAATGAAAAAGTTGCACTGACTTCTCTGTCAAAATTAGGCTACTTTTCCCAAACTTTTTTTTTCTCCACACTTGTGGAAGTAAAATGACGCATGGCTCACTAAGTAGGTGCGTCTGAATAAGTCCTGTGAAATTCTGCAGGTGATGCTCGGCTTTATTTATTGCTGGTGCAGCGCTAAAGATGCCAAGATGATCGTCTGGCTGAAATGTGAATCGGAAGAAATTGTGTGACAATGATGGCAAAGGGGATAGACTGGTGAGACTGTCACTGGGGCCGTGTGTAACCTAGCAGCTGAAGCGCTTGACTCGGACCTGGACGGGTGGTGGTGCGTGGCCCAGATCAGAGCAGCTATTGAGTCCCTGCATAAGGCCCTTAACCACACAGTGCTCCCAGGGGTGATTGACTCCTGGTTAACCCATTCAACTGTAGTTTGCTTTGGATAAAAGCGTTAACCAAACTAAGGCTGCGTCCGAAATCGCATGCTAATCAGTGCCTGCTAAATTCGAACAAAAGCGTACTGCTCTGACGTCAATGTAGTGCCTACTACTCAGTGCAGTACGCTAGTTTTCGGACATACCATCATAGATATCGTGGTCGCTATTTTCTTCAGTCTAAAAGCTGGAAGTTTACAATTGATGTACATCCGTCATCAAACTTCAAAGAACTACACAATCTCTGCCGTCTTCTTCTTTGGTACCTATCTACCCAACGGCCTTGTGGGATAGCGCAGTGTGCAGTCCTTGCGCACTGGAAGCAGTACGCCATCTGGATAATGCTCGCATACTGATTCAGTCAATTTGAGATTTCAGGCACACTGCATTCTACGTGTACTGATTTTTCCCTACTATAAAGGGCACAGTATGCGATTTTGGAAGCAGCCTCAGTAATTGTGAGAGAAAACAAAAGTATGAAACTTAGCGCCCGCCGTGATTTTCCTTTTTATGACCAGTTGCTGAAATTGTAAACAGAGTGCCTCCATGAAAGAGAAAAACAAAAAAACCCTTTCTTTAACTCTACATGCAGGTTTCAGATTTGCTACTGGCACAGTAGGGTATTTATTGGAAGTGCTCTGATAAGTGTACTTAATAATACTATTTGTTTTGGTAATTTTAAGTATACATCTTTGACTTTTGCTAGAAAAAGGATTGACATTTTTCAAACCAGGCAAAGATCGTCAGAAAACAGCCAACAGCGAGGTTAGCAGTGAGAGAGAGAATGATTAGATCAGAACTGCAGGCTAAGGCACCTCACCTCTCAGGTTAACAAGCTGTGGAAAAAACTCTGCTGTCCATTCGATCCACAGACAGTTTTAAAGTCTTTCAAAATTTAGTTTAGCATAGAAATTGCTGGCATCCTGGGTTTTGGCTAATGCTCTTTTGCATTCAGGATTGAGGAGTATAATGAAAGGATTCAGACAAGAGGCATGAGAGTGTCTTTGTGCTTTTCATTGGATGAACCAGCTTTCTTCAAGCATTCATTTTTTTTTTGTTTTTCTCAGTGGGGAAAGGATTAAGATGCTCCAATTTGTTTCTTTATGCAAATTAAGGACATTCCCTCTCCATTTTAATTAACTTTAATTAGATTTCTATAAATATAATAATAAATATACATGTATTCATAACAAAGGTGAAGCACACAGATGCATAATTAGTCTACATATGAAAAATGCTGACTGCTGTCGTCTGTCATGACAAATTATTGTTGTGGGTGCCTAACAGATATGGTGTATGCCTGCAGCTTCTCAGTGGGAAACATTATACTTTACCATGTCACAGAGTTGCTTATTTGTCTGGTTTGCTGATTTTGTGCTTTTTAATGTCTCAAATATGCCAGCTTTCGGGGGGTTGAGGTCACGTATCACTTTAAAAAAAAAAAAAAAAAATTGGCAATACGCAAAACTGTAGCATAAATGTGAAAACTGCTAATGCGTAAAAGTGTGTATTTTATTTTGAAGTATGCCAAATTACTCCTTTTTCCAGTCTCCAGGGTTTAGCGCATACTCACCATGTGAAAGCTTTACTGGAGGTGCCTCACTTTACTCGGCCTAACAGGGTCATTTCACACCTGCCTCTTAACCCCATTTTTTCCTAAAACAGGGACTGCCATTTTTGTGGTGTAAGCTACCTTACTGCCTCAGCTCTGCAGAAAGCATTCCAGTTTGTTCTTCTCCTTTCATTCAGGCGGTGTAACTACATTGCCCCTAGCCTGTGTTGGATGCTTCTTTTGATATTCCGCTGTTTGATATTCATAAATTTTATCATCTGCATAGAACTGTACTCTCAATACTGGCAAAAAAAAGTACCAGACGATTTTCAAATTAATAAAGAACTGAGTTTGGGAAGTTACTGCTTGTTTAGGAAGGAATGGCATGCGGAATTGACAAGTGCTTTATGTTAATAACTGAGCACGCCAATAAGGAGATGGGAAAGACGGAAGAAAAGTTCCATCGAACGATAATTACAGAAGGCAAATCGATGAATAAATCATACTACAGGAAACAATAAGATCCAAAAGTTATTAAGGACTCTCTGAGTGTATCTAAGCTAGTTATTGCATGAATAATACGCATATAACTAATTATTTCAGAGAATTTAATTTGCATACAGAACAGATAGCATCTTAAATCCATGGTGCAATAGATGCAGCTAGAGAGGACGGAAGCTATAAGTTACACTCGTAAAACAGAAGCAAATATTGGTGGAGTAGGAGTTCAAAGAACTTGTTGAAAAAATTAATGCCACCTCATTTTGTCAATAACCTTATGACCAGTACAGCCACATCACACCTGTAATATATGCCGAACTATCATTTCAGAGCATATCATTTAAGAAGGAAGTCAAAAAAGTGACTTTTACTACCACCATTCTTACGCTGTCAATGATGTCAGTTTCGGACTTGAGTCACTGTTTAACACCATCTTCAAACCACAGGATGTTATGTGCAGCTGAAAAAACATCTGGTTCAGGTGTCAGGCGGGCCTTTAAAAGAAGAGTTGTAAGCAGAAGGGGGTAAATGGTTAGGACACCTGGCTTTTGTGTAGTGTTGTTGAAACGGTTTGCTCCAGGGTGGAGAGCGAAATTCATCCCTGTGTGAGATATCGAGAGAACGCGGGGTAAAGGCTCTCACAGAGAGAGGCTTTGACTGAGAACTGAGAGAGCAGGATGTGCTTCTGGGGTTTTTCCTGGTTATTTTTGGTGGGATTTTTATTGATTTCTTTAAAAAGAATCAAACAACAATAACATTTTGCCTTCAGTATAGGCTTTCCCTTTTGAACAAAAATGTTTGAGAGGTTGAACAGTTTTACAGAACACAAATTTTAGGTATTATATTGACAAAAAAACTCTTCAAAGGGGAATTACATTTGTATGGCCGTAGGCCCCAGCAGCCAGTGACTAATGATTCTTTCTAATGGGGGATACATTGCCATAAGAAGTCAGCATTGAATTCAGTGTCAATAAATAGGATATACATGTAGGTATATATTTATGAATAAAATGTTTTCATGCATTTCATTGTATTTTTCATGCAACCAAATTACCTGTGTATATCACATACTGCAAAATTAATATCAAACCTACAGCCTATTCCCACTGTTCTCACACATACATGTTTTTCTTAAACAAAAAATAAAAAAGGAGTAAAATGAAAAGGCTTGGATTTGGTGGTGTTTTTTATTTGTTTTTTGGCTGGTGACCTACTGTTGGTCACCTTGGGGAGTCGTCTCAAGTAACACTAAAGTAGGGGGAAGCATGGGAGGCATAACACTTGCAATTTATAGCATGAGCCCCCATTGTAATAATTTGCACCATGTTCTAGATGGCCAATAATAGCCTTGAGTAAGTTACATGTTTGTTGCAAGTCCAGTATTTCAGCAGAGGTGATTTCCATTGCATCTGCCTTTCCATTGACCTGGTGTGTCATCCAGCTTGGTCATCTCTGCTAACTTCAGCGAAACTGGCTGATATCTCCTTCAGCAGTAGCTTGGGATCCTTTCGGACAGTGTCCTCAATGGCTTTCTGTTCTTCTCTGGAAGGAGCTGGCAGTGCAGCTTTCAGGTTCTGGTTGATGGTGTCAATTCTCTTCTCAATCTTCTCATCAAAATCATCTCTGTTTTTCTGCACAAGCTCAAGAATCCCCTTCTGAGCTTCTTCACAACTTCCCTGCAGCTTCTCTCGAGCTCTTTTAAATTCAGGATTGTTTGGCTCAAGAGTCATCAGAGTTCCCAAGTTACTAACGCGATCCATCAGGTACTGACTAGAGACCTGAACATACGTCTCAGAGATCATGTGCTCAAGGTGAGCAATATTGCTTGCCTGAAAAGCTGGTCCATACAGCATGTCTTTAATGTAGTCTAAATGCCGATAGTTGGGAATGGCAGGTACCGCCTCACACTGGCTGACAAAGTCAGTGATGTTTTGGTTCAAACATGTTTCAATTAAGTTGCTGATCATTTGGAAGAACTGCACCATCTTGGTCCACTGTTCTCTCACTCTTCCCAGTGCTTCTAAACCTTTTGCAAGCGTTTTTATTGTAGTTCCAAAATCAATCTCCTCCATGTTAAGCTTTCCCATTTCACTGAAGATGCTGTCAAACTCCTGGGTACATTTTTTCATGTTCTCAAAGGATTTGTGGTATTCATCTCTGCTGTCTCTCAGCTGCTGCTTGCTCTGCTCAATTTTCATTTGACTCATTTGGACTGTGGACCTCAGAAGGCTTCCAGATGATTCTGAACCACAGGACTCACCCATTGCTTTTGATGCGTTTGGGGGTCTTGGCTGAAAGGCAGATGTAGCTGTTATATTGTTACAACAAACCTTAAATTCCTCTGCTCTCTTTACCAGTTTCTCTATGGCTTCACCAGTCTTTTTCTGGGGATATTTCCCGGGATTTTCAAGCATTTTACAGATGTCTTCTCCTTTCTTGCAGAGATCCAAAGCAGTTTTTTTGATGTCACAGTCCTGCTCATTCTTTATAGAATCTGCAGTATTCTTGAAATTTTTGCCAATGCCTGTTGCCAGTGGTTTATTTGTCTTTTTACCACGGAGCTTACTCATATCAATCTTGCCATCCTCAGAAAGAAACACCAGAAAACTTTGTGACAGGGTAAGAACCATGTTAGCTTTCGCTGCAATGCTCATTGTGGCCATCTGGTTTGATTCTGGAGACTGAGATCCAGGGTTTGGTTGGTGTCCTTGGGAAGCATGAGATGGCTTTTTCAGAAGATCTGGCAAAGCAGTTACCACTGAAATCGTTGCATCAGCCAAAGCTAACACAATCATGTCACCTCCAGTGGGCATGGATTTGACGGCTTCCCTGTAAGCTTCACATGATTCTTCAAGTTCCTTATTTACCATTGTATGGTGTTTTTCTGCTGCCTGTTTGGCCTCTTCTGCAGATTTCTTTCTGAGTTCAGCAAACTCAATGGCCTGCTTAACTTCCTTCAGGGCCTCCTGGTGAGCTGATTTAGCAGAAGTACAGTTTTCAAGAAGCTCAGAGATCAGGTCAATGAGTCTCTGGAAATCACCTTCAACATATTTTGCCAGATCAAGGCACTTACTGGAAACACGTTTCGTTTTTAGCTGAACAGGAAGCAGTGTCATTATAATAGCCTGGTCTTCTTCCACAAGGGTCAGGACCTCAAGCCTCACATCATTTGGAATGGCTAAGCTCAGGAGTCGAATCTCATCCATGTTTCTATGAGCCGTATTGAAAGCTTCCAATCCATCTTTGCAGACCTGCATCAGGCAGGCCCTGAAGGACTCTGGGTGTTTTATGTAGGTATATTTTTTGTCAGGTGTGAACCTATTGATAGCAAAATCAGTGTTAGCTGAGATAAACACCAGTTCACCGAGTATAGCAACAGACAGTGGCCCTGGGACCAGGAAGTCTCCCCAGTTGGCGTAGGATCTCATTTTCAGCTCGGTTTCCTCTCGGACATCTTGAACCCTGTATGTTCTCTTCAGTCCCTTATTCAGGTTAGCAACGCTGTTACTGGCCGCCATGATGTTTTTGCTTGTCTGGAAAGAATTAAATCTGATCAAATACAGCTCAATACATTTTAATGTTTACAGTAACAGTTTTCACTGTCTTGATTATGGCTTCTCACCTTTAAAGTTGTACACCAAAAGGAAACAAAACATTAGCGCTTACCTCATTCGGTGGAACCATGATATATGGTGATATCAACGTTTGTGCTGCAGAAAAAGAAGAGATCTCAGTTTACCCATCAATCTTACTGTCTTCCTGTTTAGAACACTTCTTTACGATCTATTTTAGTAAAGGTTAAAGTGTTTTAGTAACCTTTTTGTATTATGTTGTATTGCAAGATTGTATTATCCTCCACCAGCTATGTAAGCCAGCCCACTCTGTACTTACTGTCATCATGGTAGGTTTTATGTCATGTAGGGCTCTCTCAACGGGTGTTATGCGCAATTTTCGCGCATTGCACCTCAGCCCTCTAAATAGCATTAGACGATCCACCCAGGTGGGTGTATCGGTTTTCAAGTGAGGTGTTTTGAGGCGCAATGCAGTCTTTCATGCAACTCATAGCAATTGTGCTGAAGACCAGCAAAAACCATGTCACATGTCTTTTCACAGTTGTTATTGAACTTTATAGGGTGCAATGTTTTAAACATGTGCGCCTACATAGGCAGGTATACTATGTGCATACACCCCGCTTGCTATATACTCTTTGGTGCATACAGGAAAAACAAAACAGGAATAAAAACAGGATTTTAAAAAATGACATCGAAAAAGATCACTGCTGTGTATATAAAGATGTGTAAAACATACATGCCACAATGTTTAGTCATAATATTACCAGTGATAAATGGGGTCTCCTTATTAATGAAATACCACATGTACTTTAGGTTATATCTGTAATTGTTTTCCCAACTGTGGCCACAAAGGGCAAAAAATAAATAAATCAATCAATAAAAACCATGAGACTCAAGGGTTAAAGGTGACACTTGAAAAGTATGATGGTGATGATGAATGAAACTGATTAAATTTTACTTAATGAAAATACACATTGACATTTAAACAGACATAATTAAGAAATCATTAATAAGATTAATTAAGAAGAATTAATAAGAATATATTCAAGAGATTGTTTTTGGTCAGTGAAAACTTTAAGATCAGGGATCAAATATCTGAGCTATTTTTAAATAACCTGTTCTACATCATTACAATACTATGCAAGTTACCCGCTAGGCTGAAACAGACAGATATCAGCATACATCAATAGCCTGGTAAGGAAACTGGTTAGGTTATTTCACTGAGAAGAAGTCCAAAACATTGTCCAGTGAATATTTCATTCATTTGGAAATGTTAAATCACGGGAAATGAGGATAGCCTCGCTACGCCTCGGGGAGCTGCCTGTTGTTTGTATAATTTCTCTGCTGTTGGACTTTCACATGGCGCATGTGCAGGTCTCTCCTCCACAGTGAATCAGCTGTTACCACTAAAGGTACGACGCCGTTAAGTAGAAATAAGCTATGGCACAAACCTCATCCATTTATAAAGGCAATGAAAACATTACACCCTGATTGGTTTATAGCCTGGTATGCACAAATCACACCCATGTTAAATTTTTTTTTTTTACATTTTAACGAGAGTGTCAAAATAGGGCCTATAATCTATTAATTGTATAAATTCTCAGTTTTCATAATCTGGACAAATGAACTAAATTGACTTTAGCCAGGGGGAATGCGGGCAGATGGCATCCTCCTTGGAATAAAATCTTGACCACAACCATCCCCCGTGTAAAATTGTCTTCTCCCTTCCCATCCCCTTTGCTTTAATGGAATTAGCTATGCTATATATCGCCTAATCGCGAAAAGACAAAACCTATTGGCGTTTGTGCTTTTTATCCTCTGTGCCTTTGTGGTTTTTGATTGCTTATTGCTTAATTTCTTGGACCCTGCAATTCCTCCCATTGACTAATGCAACTTCACCGTGAGTTTTGCTTTGGACGAGGGTTGCAGATGCTACAGCTTAAAATGGCTAAGCAACCGGTTCAGCAGGACCTTAGACGTTTTTTGAGGAAAGAATAAGAAAAAGACTGGCAAGATGATAACCAGTCTAAGGTATTATTATTAACAAAAAGTATGCCCCTTATGTAACAAAACTTTGGAAATGGCTCAGCTAATGTTTAATCTTGAATGAGACTGCTGCAGATAATAACATGTTTACATGTTCATTTACTCACAAGTGAACAACTGTTCACTTGAGAGCTATCCAACGTATGTGTGTGCATGAAATAACATGACTGATTTGTTGTTATTATATAAATGAAATAATATTGTAAATAATCAGATAATTTTTTTATTAATAAATACGAGTTACAAGTACGTTTTCTGTCTTTTTTTCTTATGATTATGCATGAATATGAAAATAATGTAGGCATATACCACCATTCTTTCACTCCGAGGTTGACCATCCCCCTTGAATTTTTTTTTTTTACAAATCAACCTCTGACTTTAGCCACCCACATTTTTTATCATGCCTTGACTGAGTGCACTCAAATGTTTGATATATGAAAATACAGGACAGCACAGCAGCTACTCAGCCCCATTTCTTTTTAACAATTTGTAAAATAAAGGGAAATAAAAACAGTTCTACATGCCATTGACAGAAATACAGAAGTATAATAAACAGAACCTGATGTCACATTGCCTTTCTTTTCACAGTTTTAGCTCAGCAGCTGTCCCAGGTCTTTTTCCAATGGGGAGGAAATGTGACCCTGAGTAAACTGTTCATGACTACAGATTAAACAGGAATAAATGTGTAATCAGTACATTACCAGAGACGGGAGCGTTGTCCAGCAGCAGGGGCTCTGATGCTGAATTCTCAGATGTAGTTTGACAGTCATGGAGCTAATGGCAACTGGTGTGCATGGGTGAACTGTTTTATTTACACGAAGGACATCAAGAAACTATGCAATTTCTTTGGAAAACCCCTACTAGGTAGATAATCAGAGTTAATTCACCCTGATACATGTTTAATATGGGCCAGTAATGGACAGACTTCAGATTAAGCAGGAAATCAGTACATTACTAGAGTTGAAAGTTGTCTAATAGCTTCTTCTGTTACAACACTTAATGGATTAATAAAAAAATTGTGACAGGAAAATCCCTAATGTGCAGATGCAGTGTGATAAGAAAACTTTCTGAGAGTTAATGCAACCTGAAAAATGTTTAATAAGGCAGTAATGGACAGACTTTTTTCAGTCATACAGCTCATTTTCCTTCGGTGTACTTACGTTATATTACATTACATTATAGGCATTTAGCAGACGCTCTTATCCAGAGCGACTTACAACACAAAGTGCATTTCTTTTGGGACAAGGGTGTTAAAGTGCTAGAGGGGGTAAAAGTCTCAAGTGCCAGAATGGTTAGCATGGATTAAACCCTGTGGATGACCTGTTGAAGAAACTCTCAAACCTTTTTATCCCTACAATGTTTTTGCAACACCTTTGACCCTAAATATGTTTTGCGGAGATGCCCAGGATCTGTGATAGCTGTCAACACATACCAGATATTTGATGAAAATTTTATTTTCATATGGAAAATGTTATCATTTGCCCTGTGTATTACATGAGAAATTTGATTATTGTCTTGACTAAAGTAAAAGTGTTCCTGCTTATTGAAAAAGAAAAAAAAAGGTTCTCATACTTTTAAGTACCACAGTAGAACTCCACATATAAAACCTGTACATATATGACTATATTTGGAGAGTGTAGGAAGGCGTACTAAAAGACATCATAATGGTGACCACCAAGTTGGGGATTTATGGGAGCTGATATCCTTTTTGAAACACAAAAAGGACAAGGAAAAGACAAACTTTCCCTAACAAACACAGTTTTTTCTTTATTCAGTATTCCCACTGCTTGAGTTTTCTCAGAAAAATGTTTTGGGTTTGACTCTCATTGTTTTTAATTCTTACTTCTGTTTAGTGTGTCACTATGTCCTCTTAAATTTGTTGATGATTAATACAGTGTCCATGTCTCATTTACCATATGTTTAGGGCTATCTCAAGAGCAGGTACGTAAAAATATATCAGCTGGGTGCAGTTCCACTCCTGCCCAGGGGAGGCAGTACAGTGTGGCAGCACAGCTCTGTGCCAGTGCTGATTGGCTGAGATGCTCCTCCGTTGGCAGGCAGATCAGTCACCCCACTCTGGCGGTGGCAGCCAAACCTCCCTGACCAAGCATTTTTTTTTTCCTCCTCTGCGTTTCTCGGAAATCAGCCCACTGGAAGGAACCTGAGCAGAACAGTTATAGGGAATTCCTCTTCACCTTTTCAAGTAGCACTGACAGTGTAAAGGCCATGAAAGCAAACAGGTGCAAAAAACAAAAAAAGTAAATGAGGTGAAGGAGTATCAGTTCTTTGCCCTTAAAAATTGGATACATTTATCAGTATTTAGGAAAGGTATTTTCCTAAAGCTAAAGTCTAATACTGTTACAGAAAGCTCAGTTCAGGTGTCAAGGTGCAGTATGAACTCAAGTGCAGACAGGGATGAGATTGACCAGAGTTTATTCAGAAGGGCAAATCCAAAAACAGAGTCAAAAACAGGCGCAGGGTCAAACCAGGAGAGCACGGTGTCAGGGCAAAAACAGAATCCAAAGCAGAAGTCAAAAACAGGCAAAGTCCGAATCAGGTAAACACGGCAACCAGGCAGAGACACAATCCAAAAATCAGAAATCGGGCAGGTCTGAACAGGGAAAGACTCGTAGCAAAACTGATCACAGGGAATACAGAGACAAACTCACACGGAACAAACACAAGACAGGGTTTAAATACACAGACTAACGAGCCAACGAGACACAGGTGCACAATAGGGCAGGTGAAACAAATGAGTGATCAGCTTGGCAGGTAACCAGGAAGGCGGGGCAGACACAAGGGGGAATGAAAACAAAAGCACATGGACAGGGAAACTAAAAACAAACACAGCATCAGACAGTATTACTGACATCAGGTTCAAGTTCCAAGGACTGGTATGACCCAGTTCACTTTCATACATCTCATTAAATGTTTTCCTGAGTGACCACGAAAAAGGGTGGGGGAGGTGACAGGAAAGCAGCACTCCTGGGTTTGGCGGAAGGCTGTTCAGGCCAAAGCCTCTGCTAGACACTGCAAAAAATTGCAAGCCAATCGTTTTATCAAGCACAGCAGAACTTGCCATTTGATTAAAGCATGGTTCAATTAAAGGCTAGGCATGGCACAATACCAAAGGACAAACCTCATAAATGAGGTTCAAACTTGTTTGTTCTTGTGAACTCTAGTGGATATGCTTCCTGTGCTTCCTATGTATACTAGCAAGGCGCGTGTTGAGACTGGCCAAGAATTGTCTGACAATGCTGGCTATAACCTACAATTACGACCGTCCTCTTTGAGATCAAGTCATCACATGTACTGTGATAACTTCTGTACCAAAGTCCCAAGCTGTTCAGAGACTCCAGCGAAATGAAATTCGCAAACGTGAGACAGCAAGGGAAAAAAGAAAAGACTTCCCCAAAACAAACATAAATAGCACCACATCATCATCATAAATAGCTTTCTCCTCTCTCCTTCCCGCCTCACCTCTAGCTCGCTTCTGATTGGTCCAAATAACAAACGTAAATTAAATCACATGAACTCCCGTTTTTGTTCTTCCGGAACAAATAAAGTATCATCACATCATCATGAATTTAGTATGGAACAAACTAAATATTATTTTACACCAAGTCAATCATACAGTCAATGAACTTAACCAGGAAATCACAATATGCGAAAATACGTACAAACTATAAAATATTAATATTGGTTTTTGTGAATCAAGGGGACGCTCACGAAGCGACAGCAGGTCCCCCAGTTCTCCAGGCTTTTCTGGGGGTGCTTATCAGAGGTGCCAGGAGTGGTCCGATGGTAGATGGGTCATTGTCTGTTCTACAGTACCAGCTACAACTGTCGGACACGGGGAGTCCCCAACTTACCAAAATCATTGGTTCCTGAAGGTCTTTCGTAAGTGGTTTTTTTTTGTAAGTCCATCTTTTCTCTTGCAGACACTTTATATCATTCACCAAGATGAACCCCTCCCCTTAAACTTCTATCAGTCTCAGTAGCTCCTATTTTCATCCATGTACGGTTAATATAAACAAGAATAAATATTAAGCCTGGGATGTATTTACATATACTGTACAGTACTGTGTAGGAAAACCACACTCTCCATTAATTTACAAGAATAATTTTTTTTTCTAATTTGGGAGGTTAGTTTCAATTTTACAAGCGTAAATTTCACAATTTAGTGAAAGCGCACAGTTGCCATTCAACGGACCACATACTTGGCACATGTGTTGAATCAGTTAATACTGTTTTTTAATTTTTTTTACCCCTGAAAATGATTTTTTTCGTAGCTGTGGATTTCCATAAGGTGAGTCTTCGTAAGTACGGTTATGTCATGGAGGGATGGTATAGCAGGTGGAAATTTTGCTTCCGTTCTTCCATAAATCCAAAGTTTACATTTGTTCTGAAGTTCCTATTGATTTATAATCCTTTCCATGTCATAATCCATAATGATATTTCTCAAGATTGCAAAATCAATTTTCATTACATTTTGCTCAGATGGTGCCACTGACTGATTTCAGTATACATGGACAAGCCCATGAAAAGGTCAGACCCCAATGAACCTGAGAGAACAAGAGAGTTTTGTGCACTTAAAGACCATGGGATAACATGGATCATTAGGTTGTGAACAAACTTGTGGAGTCCATGCCACCTCCAGTGCTCCCTGTAATGAAAAAAAATGGGGGACATACTGAAAACTAAACATTCTGGGAATGCATGTACATTTTTCAAAGATTCAACCTTTCACTCAAATTGGTAATATAATTTGTAATGACAATTTTTTTAAAATAACTTACTTTTGGACCCCACCGTATGTAAATGTAATGCTATAAGAACAAAGAAAAATGTGTGCCATGAGCCAATGTACAATTTATATCTTTTTCAAATTTACATGAATTCTCTTTATAAATATCACCCTTGGTGTCCGATTTGAATATTTTAACTTCCTTAAGGTGAAATCAGGCCTTAAGCCAATACTTTGTCACAGAATGTCTTTCATTGCTGTCTTTCACTACAGGCAGTGGCTAGTGAGACTCTGGCTTGTCATTGTCGTCTGTTTTTCAGCAGCTAATGTTACATCTCTGTCTCTCTCACTCACTCACTCGCAACTATCCTTGTTCAATTACCTCGTATGACGATAGCAAAGAGAATCACTGGCCCTGCTAGAATTAGAGGTCAGTTGGCCTAAAAAGCAGAATGATTCCTTTCTCCCCATTTTGGGTCTGACTGTAATCCTCA
Source organism: Albula glossodonta (assembly GCA_019788955.1). Lineage (NCBI taxonomy): Eukaryota > Metazoa > Chordata > Actinopteri > Albuliformes > Albulidae > Albula > Albula glossodonta. Next base: position 2,838,771 of record JAFBMS010000056.1, on the reverse strand, counting down.
CTGGCTCTATTTTCTGCTTTTCTCATCATAGATAAGAAGAACTGCGTTTTAGGAGTAGAAAGAGGGACCACCTGTAAGCTTTGCAGAAGGTTGATATTACTGAAAAATAGTCTGTTTCTGAAAATGGAAATGGATTTTGGCTGCAGATATGTTTGTTTTTTGTTTTTTTTTTCAATGTAACAATATAAAAAGACGCTGCAATTGTTGAATAATTACTTGGGCGCATGTTTTCAGCAGATGTGACATAGTTATCCCATTTGCGAAGTTGCTGAACAAATGAAGGAGTGTTACTTTTCATGCTAATCAGTGAAGCCCTACTTCATTGCTGCCTGGTTTTGTCTGATGAGTATGTCTTTGGGTAAGGAAGTACGGTGAGAGTGGGTCTTGAAGGACATCAAGTTCACAGAATCCAGGAAACCATCCGTGTCCCACAGAGGATTTTGTGCTTGGAAAACTCTTAAAAGGTCACTGGCAAACTTAATCCAGTTCTCTCAGGTTAGCCCTGTAAGGCTCAGTAACAGAGGGAATAAGGTGTAGCTATTTTAGCTATTTTGAATTATAGATTATAATCTCATTTTACTGTTGATGACTTCTTGGAACCAATTTCCACAATGGCAAACTGTAGTGTGTCTACTGTCTCAACCAGGCCACCAGGCTATTATTTGCCCCTGTGTCCTATCTTGAGCCCATCTCAAAGATTCACATGGGTGCTATCAATGTCTGTCTGAACAAGTGAAGGTTTGACCAGCAGAACAATTAATCGTCCTGAATAATTTAGCACTTGGGGTTGGGTCGCACCGAGCATCAGGCATGGGTCGATAGTTCAGGGTCATGGCAGAAAAAGTTTTTCCTGATGTCCTGTTCTGAAAAATATATATGTTTAAGTGGGTACAACAACAAAAACAGTAACAACAACAATAACTATAGATTAATTAACGATTGTTTACAAGGTTATTGAGATGACAAAGTTATACTTGTATGAACCAATTTATACAATTCTCAAATAATAAAATAGGTTTTCCAACTTTGAGAATTACATAAGAAGTAAAAATTAAATGCATTTGCCCTGATTACTACCGGTACTCACTTTGACTGCTCTGTAGTCAAAGCATACAAACATCAAAGGTGCAAAAGCACTGGGAACTGAGCCCACCACCTGTGAAGTAGGAGACCAGCTCCCTAACCTTTATACGACACTTCTGCACCAAACTAATCTTATTCACAGCATTGTGTCAAAATGCTTTTTCCAGAGAAAATGAAAGTGTTTGCTTTAACGTGTTGCTATGTATGTACTCGATTCTTCACCTGAAAACTACATTTACTGCAGCCTGAAGAACACAATATGCCAAAGTCAAAACACGTTGCTTTGGTAACTCTATTATCTTCATAACATACTACAGTAATCAGGATGCTAAAGTCTGTTTTTACTGAATTGCATATGACCTTAAAGAGATATGTATGTATTTGATCTACGTTCCCAGATCTCACGATTCAAAAGATTATGAGCGGTAGCGTGAGTTCCCTTGGAGCATCTTACTGAATGAATGTTGCAAAATGAAAACTGTTTATGTCAGGTTGAAAAAGGAGGAAGCCCATTTTATGGACACTGAACAGCAAGTCACAAACGCTGCCCTGAACTTTTTTTTTCAGAGAGAAACAAAGCCGTACTCTGCACTTGATCTACTCCACAGCTGTGCTTCTTCAAATTCATTTTTAAAATGTTCATTCACCAGACACTCACACAGGGGATAATGAAAAGCCAGCAAAGCGAATTCAACACCTTGAGGTATATCATACCACTCTGTGGCCTTTCAGACCCATCGCAATCTACTTAGCCATCTGTACATCCTGTTTTCTGCTGTCTTTGCAATAGAGAATATATTTGCACCTTTTTGGATGTGTTACATTTAAAATATTCGGAACAGAAAGCCGCTGGATTTGCTTCTCGGCTTTGGATGCAGCAGCTGTCGGGCTGAATAAAGTTATACAGCGCATGCTGTGCAGTGACCCGAAGGGTGTTCTTTGGGTTACGGTGACATTGCAAATCGTGCATCATTAAATATAGAAATCTAATTCATGATGTAATGGCAGTTCAGCATGAGTTTCCTCAGATATCCAATTGCTCTGTCAGATATGTATTTGAGTGGGACATTGGTTACAAACTAGTCATTTTAATGTCCAAAAAAGAATATACAGAAATATTGATTAACTTATTCAGGGTCTGCTACACAGTCAAGATAATGGGTCTGTTCACATATAGACTGAATTTTAATGTTGTATTTTGTGCTGCTCATAGCAATATATTGTTCCAACATATGTTTTATTTACATCCGCTAATAGCAGAGACCTGGAGGGCCAATAAGTGCATGCAAATTTTCAGTGTGTCAGCAGTAAATGGATACACTGCTGCTGTCTAATTCTGTCCAAATCAGCTGCTGACTGAAAATAGCCAGACAGCCATTCCAGCCAAACACCATCACTCTCTGTTTGATTTTGAGAGTACTTTTTTCCCAGGTGAACTCAGGAATCGTGTCAGCTGTGGTGGGGGCTTTAAAGGTGTCAGTTGAGATCATTGTTAAAAACAAGTGTTGGTCTGGTGCCTAGTGTCATACCACTTTATTGTTCCAGCTCCCCAACTCAGAATGCTTTTTATGGCTGGACCCCCCCCCCCCCCCCTGCCAAGAGCTCACAGAAAAACAAAGGAATCTGCCACATTCAACCTAAACAAAAACATTTTCATTCAAAATGAACAATGAACGTTGAGGCTTCTAACTATGCAAATTCCATCTGTCCGGCTGTACACTAAGAGTGAGTCTTGTTAAGTGACTGTGAGAATCTATACCAAACAAAGTAGAGTGAATGTTGAGGGGCTCAGTCCACACAATATCGTCATTATCGTGGCAGAGATCGCTCTTGAATAAGGATCCACCAGAAAGAGAGGTCAAACACACCTCCAGGCCAAACCAGGCCTCTGTGTCCCAGACACACCAAACCAAACTTGCTGGCCCCAGTGTGTCGTAAGCACGTTTGAAACAGGTGGTCATTCCGTAAAAGTGGGGGTACGCCTCAGGGCGGCAGGCTTGGTTTTATCTGAAAAGAGAAGGCACTTGAATCCAGCGAGGCCTGTGTGAGAACATGTGCTGACAAGAATCCCAGCTAAACCTTGTTAAAAAATAAAAAAGATATTTGATTTAATGGGACCAGTCAGCTGGTGTCCGAAGAGTCTGGCATGCTGGCATTGCCCAAGCACATGGGAGAAGAGGAGCAGAAAGCAGAAGAGGTTCACACAATTAAGACTGCACCCTGCCGGGAATTGGTCCCATCGTCACGATTTTCTGGCCAAGCTGATACACAATTGTTGCCAAACATCATTTACTGTCAGTGCTTTCCAATCTCTGCCCAGGGTACACTTTTAAAAGGTACCAAATGTTTTCCACACGTTGATTAATTTTCACTCGCAGAGCTTCGCAGAGCTCTTCTGTGGTAATTGCAGGAAATCGAACACGTTTAACCGGTAAGCACACCTAAGTTCAAGGAGTGTTCCAAATTCTGTCACATGTCACATGCTTCTCTCACAAATGCAATATTGTCGGAATTTCTCAACTACTCTCCGCCTGTTTGGATGGGTTCTCTGGCGAACGGTGCTCTTCAGGGTCGTTGACACCTCTTTGACTTCCCTTCAATAAAAAGGCTGCGAGTATTAAGAGTCTTTAGATCTGCGCTGTCAGGATGATCGACAGGGAAGAACAGAACTCGCTGGAGTACTGCCAGCATGGAGCCCGTACAGACAGACTATTTCCATGAGTGTGTCAGGGTGAGCGAAATTTAAAATCATGTACACTGCCACATCCTTACGAATATTGTACAAAAGATCTGAATAGCAATGCATAAAATTAAGTATTATGCTCAGCAGATATGTCTACAGCCTTGCTGTTTTAGATTATTTTTTTTAACAGATTGCTTCATATACAGTAGTATGCCTAAACACATTTATACTCCAGCAAGCATTTTCATAAGCAATTCCCCCAAAGTAATAGTCACTGTCAACAAGTCATTTTTGCCTGAAATCCCCTGGAACTTCCACAGTGCAGAGAAATTAACACAGGGACAACTGACATGGTGGATCCGTGTGTGTGTGCTATAAAATCATAACAGTGGAAGATAAACACATTTCACCTGCACACATCCAGGCTTTGGGTGACTTAAGTGGGGATGTGAGGATCATGCATTTAAAGTGCGGTTTAAAAGGAGGAAGAGCACATTTAATTCTGCAAATCCTGGTTTCAGACGCACCGCACGGCCGTTTTGTCCATACCTTTACCTCTGCAGACTTTGAAAGATGGGGAAAGGGCAAACCCAGTGGTCAGAACATGGTATTACACCCCAGCAGATTTCTTTGTAAGTGGATGACTCACATTTACATGTTTTTTTTTTTTTCTTGGGAGAACATAAATATGCCTCCATTGGTTAACATCTGTAATTGTCTGAGTTTCACCTGACTGACTGGACTGGGGCGCAAAAAGTATTTGCGTATTTTTGATCTTGGATGGTGGAACCGTGCTGTGATGTAATATGGTCATTTTATCATTTTTTCCCCTTTATTTAGACCATGGTGTGCTCTGATTTGTCTTCAGTGTTTTTGTGTGTGAGGGAGGGGTGTGTGAGGTTCAGGTGGCTGTAAATATGTTTTTAGATTGAGTAAGATGCTTCATTAAATAGCATCAACCAGCACAAATCAATAACAGCAATTAGCTTTTTTTGTCCACACAGTAAAATGTTCGGTGTTAAATAACCTATGATACAATCATATGATCCTGCTGAACTCAGATAAACTCTGTCTGAGTTAAATTAACTGTATGCATAAATAACAAAAGCAAAAAAAAGTGTTGCTGTGCTCAGTCAACACACTGGACTAAATAGTACTGCAGGTGCATAGAGCTAATTGTATGGGGAAAGGAAATGCTAACTGCACACTGCAAAAAAAAAAAAAACAAAACAAAACATCTGTCTAACCCATCAAGGTGCAGGTTTATTGCACCATACATAATATCAATGCAAAAGTGCTCCAGTGTACAATAAACAAAATAAAAGAGCAAACATTTCAGTCACACTCAGACCTCTATCAGTGCTGAAATGTGCAGCAGTCACGAGCGCTTAAATAGTACTTGTTAATATTTAAAAGCGTATAAATAAAAAGGAAATGAAAATTAGTTTTTTATTAGTACAAGATGATTTGGATTAGTGACCACGCTGGCTGTTGTGGGGAAACCATCATGATTGGTTCAGAAAAGTCAGTGATTGACAGCCGAGTACAGCTCCACCAAAAAGGTTTTAGCTGACTTCGTTTCAGCCTTTAGTACCCTCATCTACTGTCTGTGCATGTACACTAATTTGTGCTCACAGCATGCTTATAATCAATGTAATTAATCCAAATTTTATGAAGCATAAGTATCTTTTCTTATGGACATTTCCCAACAAAATTGGCCTGTTTCTGAAATTTCTCATGGTGTACACAGACCCCTGAGAAGTTCCCAGCCAATAGTGCATGACCACATCAAAATATTAACTACAAGCTGAGTGCGTCAAGTGGGACAAACCAGCCCCGAACATGGCTAATAGAGCTCGACTTGCTATAATTTTTTTTGTACTTTTTGTTGTCAAGCCTTCAAAAATAAAGCAGTTTAATCAATTCCTCAAAGGGGAGAGGGGTTGTTGAGACTTTTTTTTGGGATTTAAAAAAAAAAACTTTCACCAAACAATTGTCCCTCAGGTCTAAGCACATAATGCTAGCAGAGTAAATGAATGCTCAGCAGGCTCAATCTTACGAAAGAGTCATTTGTATGTTGATGCAGACTCCATGCAAAAACCTTTGTTTTGTTGCCAAGGTTTATAAAGTATTTTTATTGTAACAGCCTTGGATGGCTGTCAGTTATTTCTTTGTTAGTTAAAAATATCCTCCCAGTAAATATGTATTTGTACAGTATGGCTGGCTGTGGTATCAGAAAGGCAGGCAATGGGGTAACCAATATCAACCTGTCCCAACCACAGACAGTGTCATTTACTAATGTTTACAAGCATATTAGAAAATCAAACACCATGATTAGTACTACACATTCTCATAGCTTTTTCTTTTTTTTTTTTGCATTACCCAGTATAAAGTGTTATCGGCAGTCTTGTTAGATAAACTTGTTAGACAAGATAAAATTGTAGCTAGATGCAAACCTGGGATAAAGAGTAAACAGAAAGGTGATGTGTTATTTTGATGGGCTTACCAAGCATCCGTCAGGCCAGTCTGAGCATATGTTCCACAGGCCTGCCCCACAGGCTTATTAAAGCAGAATCTTGGCTGGATGTTCAGTCGGATATTAAAATTTAGAACAAAGGATGTCCATCTATTTGATGTGCCCATCATATGTACCAAACCTCGCCAAGCTGCTGATATAGACCCTGGAAAACAACACCAAACCACATCTACATCTTGCAGATGTAACTTGCACATCCCTGGTCAGAATGTAATATATCCAAGCATGCTCGCAATGCTAAAAGTCTTTGTGATTTTTATCAGCAAATTTCGTAGATTAAAGACCTGTACTTTACTGAACTTTAATCTCATATATTGAGAAAAAAAAAACTTTTATGTTATGTTAAACATGGACAAATTCAGTTGTGCAAATTTCATGGTTTACTGTCCATCTGGATTTAAATGTGAATATGAATTTCATCGACAAAATATCAAAATGAAAGTCACTCACCACCAGAGGTGGACATGCTATAAGCTGTTCATAAATTCTATCCATTTATATGATTAATTGTACACTGTAGTAATTTCACAAAATAACAATTGCAAAACAAATTGTATAATGCTTGCAACATGTAGGCTCAGGTAATATGAATCCAAATACAAAACAATCTGCATTTAAATTTATGAGCAAATTCTCAGCCCAAAATGGAGGAAAAAAACCTAGAACCCAAAGGGTTAAGTAATCGTCTCAAACGTTGAATCTGGTGTGCGAAAAGGATGAAAGAGTATGATCTTTTTAAAGTAACGAAATATTTTCCCTTATTCTGTAAGGCCAAAAATGAAAGAAAGCTTAATTTTCTCACGCCCAGCAAATGTGACAACTCAAAAGGATGTAATTCATTCCAGACAGTTTATTTTTGGTAATTTATTGCTCTATGATTGCACATTACTACACTTTTATTCCGCAGCATCACACACCCAATCAGAGAAAACCCTTTCTTTTGTCCAAGTGTCAATCAATCTTGAGTGACCAATGAAAAAAAAGAGGCAAGTGTCAATCAATCTTGAGTGACCAATGACAAAGAAGAGGAGGGCAAAAGATAAGTGCAATGCAAGCTTTTAAACCATTTCCCACAAGCAGATATATGAATACCTTTCCTTGACAATGACAAGGATTTAAGAATTGTGGCAACATGCACAATCTCAGCAGAAAGTTACAGAGTTACAGCAGAGAGTTACATTTTTAAGCGGCAATGAATCACATTTAAAGTTAATCCCACAAAAAGGTCAAAACTGAGGTCCATAGTGCATGATACTAAATATTTAGCCTTTAGCTGAGTATCCCTAAGTGATGGACATGCCTGTAAAATATAACTCATAAGAGATCCAAGGTGAAGTGAAAAAGGTTGCGTCGGGATCAGATGTTTCACACAAAGTGTTTATGAATTCTCCACGGCTGCTCAGAAGGTTATGGAGACTGAAGGAAGATATGGAATTGAAACAAGTCACTGCAGACTCAAGCTGCCTCATTCGCTCATTGGGTTTATCCGAGGGGCGACCGAACAAACGTTATATTGCATTTATATGAAAGTATTGAACAGAGGAAATTGAAAAACCTGGAGGCAGTTTTAAGGGGGGTGGGCGGAACAAAAACTGACGGACTATTCCCTGAGCTGCGGAAGTGAGTCAGGAAACTCGTGGAAAACTGCTACACCCGCACACACAGCTAAGCAGCTATGAGCATTTCACACTGATGGTCTAATTATGAATTTGAATGTATCTTTGGACATACTGAAATTCACCCGATATGAAGCGGAGTGCTGTGGTAAAATTGGATGACATTCAGGTGAGAGTATTGATGGACTGATGTAGCAAACCAGTGCCGGACTCTCTGCAAGAGGCTAAACAATCATAGGGAGCTAGTGTTCACATGCCGGTGTAAAGCTAGGCCCAAAGTCTCTGCTAGTGGAGTGGTGTAATGCGCAGTTGAAGACTGACCAGCTCATGCAGTCACAGCGATGTTCCAGGTGTGTAAGTATCCACAGAACACAACAAAGGGGAACACAGACAGCAGTGAGTTATTGCCTGAATAGTTGTGGAATCTGTCTAGGAAACGAATGCAAATACCGTTGGCATATATTCTGTGGCAAACCGAATGTTAAAAAGGCCAGAAGGAAGAAGGGGGGCTAGTGGTACATTAACACAGAAAGGTGATCTGGATGAGACTCTGAAAATGTTGGCGTTTACTGAAGGAACAACAGTTTCTGCCCAGCATCTGCGAAGCTACTGTAACAGCTAGTTCCATGAAATCTTATGTCATGCCATACTCTATGCTTTAATTGTATGAGTAGTTTTTTTTTTTTTTTCAAATGAAACCAGTAAGTAAAATTGGCTGAATGAATATTTATACATGAAGATCAAGAATTTCTCACTAATTCGTCAGAAAAAAAAATAAAAATGTTAAATCAGGAGTCCATAACCCCGTAATTTAACATGCTTCTGGCCTTCTGTTAATAAAGCATAATCTTGGCTAATACTGGTGTTATTACTAGTTTATTACTAGCCCTTAATGCATAGCTAACAACACATGAATAAAACAATACCTGAGTTTACAAGCTTTATTACCACTTCCAAGTGTCTAATTAGGTAGCTGATGCATAATGTGTGTACTTTAAAATAAAACATTATTATATACCAGATACTGCATATAAGCTTGTTCAAATAATAACATTTGCAAATGATACTCTTTCAGAAAAATATTCTTTGCACTGTTGTTTTTCCATCGGTCTGTGTTAGGCTGTCAAAAACGAGGGGAAGGACACATTCACTGACACACGTGCTGAAAATTAATTCCAGAAAGCTGGCATTTGAGTGGCCGCATAGACGAGCTGCGATTCATCCAAAATTAAAAACGCTGCTGAATTATTGAAAGTGATATTTCTGAATTCCCAATAGAAGCTAATTATCTGGGCCCTCTTCCACCTCCGGATGGCCCTGAAGGCCAGTCAAACTGTGAAGGTGAGGACAGGCTAACACCCTGCCTTTAAATATATGATGAGGGTTGTGTGACAGGTGAGCCATACTGAAGAGCTGCTTTAGCCCTTCGCCTGCTCCCTGCACCCATGGAGCATATCAATTAGTGACATGATTCATTTAAATGTTCTGCCAATATCTATAAGATGTAACATTGGTCTTATAGGATGGGAGATAAGGGATGAAGATGTTTTTAAAGCAACGGGTGTCATAAGTGACATATTTATGTAGGTGTAAAATTGCTAACGTTTTTATGTACGTAATTAGTCATATGGATATATGTCAGCGAGGCGACAGGATCCTGCCCATGATGGCTGCAGCATCTGCTGTTTTTTGATGCGTTTCAGCACTTCATGATTCTTTTTTTTTTCCTTTTTTCCCAACCTGAATGTTCAACTGAGCTGGTTGACCCAACCACAGAACCCATCCTGACGGCTGTGGGAGGAGAGGTCGAGCACGTGGCTCCTCCGTTTCGCGTGACGATGCTCTCACTCCTTTTCACCACTAACTGCACACTGCCTATGACATCAGAGGAAGATATAGTCAGTGCACAGTCGGTTTGTGCCGCTGCAGGTGCCCAAACATGACAGGGAGGGTGCTATTGTGATGAGACCAGCGGAGCAGGTTAGGCCAGCTTACCCCGTATCGAACCCCGGCGAATCTGGCCAATTGTCGCCTTACCAATGGGACCTCTGGCCATAGCTGGGAATTAAACCCCTGATCTCAGGACCTGCAGGCAACAATTTAATGCCTGCTTTCCGTGACCTAAATCAGCTGCCGTTCAAAGAGATTGGACAACCCCCCCCCCCCCAAACAATCTGGACCCGAGTGTAACACTTCTGTCTAGTCCCTGTGAATAGCCAACTGCTTTTCAAACCTCTTCATGGTATTAAAAAAAAAATATGACCATGTTTTGAACAATCAAACTGTCATTTAGTGGTCTAATAACTTCATTTAAGTCTTCGTTTTCATCTCAGAGTAATTAGGTGCTCATTTAAACTGATTAAATTAATCAGGCTGCCCTAAACATGCAGGCCGTCACAACACAACAGGGCCACACATTAATCTAATGATGTACGCCTTTTCATGTCTTAATGACAGGCTTGCATGCTTGTTGAATTGTAATTTTTTTGCAGTTTCATTTTGCATAATAACGGAAACAAGCAGGTCCATTTTCTTAACATGACGGATATTCTGAACATCGTTATTTTAAAAAAAATTAGGCTTCTACTACTTGCGACCCCACTTACTGTTATTGTCTGGTGTTGTAACACGACAATGTGTAATTTTTCAAGTGACATGTCTGAAGGTATGAAACTAGTTGATGGTCCTATGCACTTCTTGTATGAATTAAAAGCATCAGCTATGTGACTAAAATGTACATGTAATCTAAAACGGATATCAAATATTTCCTAATTCGGCAGCATTGATCAGGAATATTGGTTATGTCATTAAAGAATAAGAAAGTGCATTCTTGTCTAAAAATGTCTTTCTGTTAATAAAAAAGGACCTTTATCTAATTAGGTTGCAGCATATATTAATTTTTATGCCCCTGTAGTCCATGTGTTCATTTTAAATTTCATACGCATTCCAATATTAATTAAAAATGTATTGCAGCTGCCACAAGGAGCCGAATCTCTGAACCATGGAAGAACAATAGAATGTTAATTGCGTGTCTTTAAGAGACTATCCAAGTGCTGCAGATTCAAGGAGGACCAGAACTTACTGGATTCACCATGCATATAGAACAAGATTAACCTTGCCTGGCTCCGTGGTTTAGCTCCCATTTGCCTGTCAGTGCCAAAAACTGGACCTCCCTGCCAGCAAATACTGCCCAGACAGTTAAGACTAATGCTGTAGCCTGCAGTTAAATTCATTTGGACTGCCCAGTGTGCTCCCAAAGCAGATGGGTTCTCCTTTCCTTTTTTTCCTTTTAGCTAAGGAGATCTTCTTTTGCACTGCCACCCTTAGCTTGGATCTGGTTCGGGGGCAGGGGAGTCAGTCACCTCGTGCGTGTGAGGCAGTTTTGTGTGACAATGATCTTGTATAAAGGGCTATACAAATAAAAGTGAGTTACATTTAAAATTGAAAAGAATGAGAAAGAAACTTTGTCTGGAACTTGAGTTGGAAGGTTTCGACCTCAGAGCGGGCAAGATACAATGGGAGAAGCCAATTCAAAATGCGTAAGTGAATGAACTGTGGCCTGAACCACAACAACAAGAAGTTTCATGTTTTTCAAAAGACTACTTTAAAATTGAACATAGATTTTGAAAAGCAGAACACACCATTATTGTTGTCAGTTAAAAAAGAAAACTGTGTGCACATTTTTAAAAATATTTACTCAGTATAAATGTTTAATAAATGTTTAATATACAGTTTGATTTCAGATGCATGGTGTGAGTATTGCACAATAATAAAGGAAATAAAATCATGACATGACAAATGCCTTCATGAAATAAATTTCCTTTAATTTGAGTATATCACACCACAATTATATCTGCAACAGCACATACAGCAGTCACTATGTAATGCAGCTTTCTCGCATAGGAGACAAATAATTCCAAGCATGATCCCAAAACTTCAGTGTTTTAATGGTCATTTTCTTAAAATATGAACATCTGTCTCAGTGCAGATGTATACATTCTGAAAGAACAGAGTTCAGCTGCAGAGTTTCCTCTTGCCCAGCCTAGACTCATTGTCCTTGCCAATTTCTATGGCAATGAGGGTCTAATATAAACATCACAGGTGTATACTAACAGTCTGTGTGTTAGTAATTCACACACTACAGCCAAAGCAGTCCTGCTAGCTTACAGAGGAGGAGCAAGAGATAGTGATAATAATGGAGAACCCCAATTTAAAAAGACTCATATTTTGCAGTAAGGTACAATTTTGAAAAAAATCTACCCATCTCTTATATTATTTTCAATATGAACTACCAATATGTTTTTTGCTGTAAAATCTACTTTAAAAGCAACATGTAATATTGCTTGTTTCTTAAGCAACAGGGGATTTCTAGCAATCTCTGAAAGAGGTCAAATACCTGATGGCTGGAATGCAGGTGTGTCAGTCACAGAAACAGAAACGTCATTTAATGTGTCAAGGGAAATAGCATTGGAGAGTATGCACCATAAAGAGTCTACCAGGGGTTGTTCAGCGATAGCTTTGGCCTTCCGTTTGCCACTGTATAGTCCTGTGTAGTGACAGAGTTATAACCCTCTGTTATAGTCCTGGAGAAAGCAGTGCAGCTGAGAGCGATAGAACGCACCCACATCCAGGATGTAGCACACAACTTCTATGAAATCACTGTCAAGGACTTGAAGTCTACGGTCGAAAATCAACTCTGCAAACCATACTCTGACAATGCAGAGAATCTGACCAATGGCTGACAATCTGGAGAATCTGACCAATGGCTGTGTTAGCATGTCCCTGCAACATAGATCAGGGCTATAGAAACCATTATAAAAAAATTCATGGTTTCCTCTTCTACCGTTTAAAAGCTTTCTAAACCTACGTCCATCCGGGTCCCCATAGTCGTCACTGTCACAAAGGCCAGCTCCCTCCAAACATGTTCTGAATTTTGCATTTGATAGTTAAGATAAAAAGAACAGGAAGGCTTATTGTCGTTGCTCACTCTGTCACTTGCTCCATCTCCAGTCTTTACTGTCAGCCTCCACCTACACAGATCACCATCTGACACACTGCATATCATGCATTTTTAGCATGGCAAGGGACAAATCCACCCACAGCACAAAAAAGTGAGCAAATCATTTCATGCTTTACCCACCACAAGCTACACACAGTCTGCATTTAAACAAATTAAATCATACAAATAGCTCCACCACAAAAAAAAAAATCAATAACACCCGTACTGGTGATCTGAGACAGATTTCTCCTGAGCTTTGCCCGTTTAGACTACCTATTCATATCCTTTTCAGAAAACCGTCCAGGATATGTTAGCACTCTGAAAAATGGCCCGTTCAAAATATAAAACAATATTAATCTTTCGATTAATTACGGTCCTTTTTCAAAGGTTTCTTTGCTGAGGAAGCAGGCGCAGGAGAAACAATCACTCACTCTCTCTAATTAGTGGCTTCAGTCCATAGCTATGGTTGTTCTTTTTCCCTCTGCTTTAGTAGGAGCACAGCTGTTGGTGACAAAATACATTTGTCAGGCTGTCTGTAAATAGACTTACCCTAAACAATATAAATAGCATAATAGCCACTTTGCCAATTTGTTTTCAGTCAGAAACAAATTGATCAACATCTGCTTGAATTGTTTTCAGGAGGGCTAAGGCTTTTTACCCAGTATAGCCCATACCTTGGGTTCTTGGGTAATAAACAACAAAGAAAGGGAGAAAGAAAAAGTCGATCTTGCTCAAGGCATGATCTTGTATCATCACTGTTGATTATCGGTGCAATTTGCTCAAACTGCAATCCAAAAACTAACTAGGGGGTAAACTGTGAAGCTGGATTGAAAAATGATCAAAACAGGTAGACAGGCCTGCTTACTCATTATTGCCAACTGTTCAGTCAAAAAGCCCCAGCCACAGTGCCGCCACGCAGCCTGCTGCAAACACACACGGCAGCCTCACCCTTTGATGCTGCATTTTGGTCCCAGCTCACAGCATGTAGCCTGATGCATACAAATGTAGCGCTGTCATAATTATGGAATTTGGGTTAACTGAAAATTGGAAGTCAAATTACCATGGGAAAGGACATCATCATCAGTCTTTTTTTTTTGGGCAATATTAAAAAAAATGTTGATGTACGCTTTTCAGTCTCAAAACATTTCAGTCATGTGCATAACTCTTTGTGCAGCTTTATTTTCCCACTCTCCCTCTAATGCAAACTACGAATTGTCTGTCAACCAGGGGAGAGGTACACACAGGAGAGTAAGAGCATTTTTTTGAGAGATGCTCTTAATTTAGATGCTCATTTAATTGTAATTGCTATGCACTGTACAGTGTGTACTTGCTGGTCTTCCCCATGCAATGGCACCCCTAAATCACCTCACTAATAATATTTAAGTGTTTTAATGGGTTCCTAAAGTTAAACAAAATCTCAACGTGCAGTAATGTTGCAAATGAACTCATTAAATGCAAAGTGTTTTGACAAACCGCTTGCCAAAGGAATCCTTTTTTAACCTTGGGTTACCCCTTTCTCAGGCAGGTGGTGGAGTTTAAAGAACAGTCTTCTGAAAAATGTTTTCTCAGGTACATTAAATTAAGCTTTTTCTTTTTTCATTGCCACACAGGAAATTATTTTTCTGGTTATGAAAATGGCAGTAATCGATGCAATTTCTTTGTAAGCTTTTGGAATAAAATCTTTTTCTCGACTCTCTTTGATTCTCTGAAGACACACACTGTCTGATTTGATATGGGATTCCGGAAGGTTTCATTATGATTTGGCATCTCAATTACAAAATAAATAAATTACAAATTTAAAATCCATGGCTGTTTTTATCATATATTTTGCATGGACAACAGGACGGGAAATTGATTTGATAGGTGACTTATTATGAGTTTAATTAATATTATATGCATGCTTGATTTTATCAGCAGGTACAGGCAATTAATCACAGTAATCGAATCAATGGGGCCATTAATCTGTGAGAGCATTTCAAACTGGGGGGGTGGGAGGGGGGGTTACTCTAAACTGCATCCCTCCTGAGTGCGCCTTAAAATATATCTTTTTAAACTCTTTTTAAAAGTATGCCCTCCTCCTCGGTTACCACAGCAACACAGATTTTTAAAAAATGATTATTATTCTCTGATTTTCTATTAGTAGTATCAATTGATCCATTTTTGTTTTTTTTGTTCAGCAATATTTAAGTGGAAATATTCACGTTAAATTTGTTACGCTTTCTATAGTTTGCAGCAGAATGCTCCGACACCACCACCCTCTGTATACCAAAATATACTGCTGAGGTAATCGCGAAGGACAGCTGAATCGATCTGGAGTTTTAAATGCATATAGTTATTCTAAATGGAGCCTTGGAGGGTTATACTTGTGCGCTGCAATTTGCTGCTGTTTTCCAGAAGAATGAGAGGGCATGATGGAAGCCACTCAATAGTCTCAATCTACACTTTGTCAGGACTAGAAGCAGACAGGCAAGCTGGGTTCAGTCCTGTTTTTCCCTCAAAATGGTTACACATTTCAGTCAAAATTGTGAAGTTCCTTTGTTTACACGTGAATTGCATTGAATGTCAATGAAATGTCTAATCGAGAAGCTTAAATAGGGTGACCTTAAACTTTTGGTTTCTGAAATATTCTTTCCTGCGCTGAATAACTCAACAGTGCACACAAAATCAATCCAATTACCATGAAGATATTGAATATTCTTCATATTCTTGTCAAGGGACAATACATTGAAACTGTGTCACATTTCACAAAACATACAAACGTTTCGGTTTTTAATTTGCTTATTCAGCTGCAGAATCTGTTGTTATATTGAAAAATACAAACTGTTCAGTCAAAAAGCCCCAGCCATAGTGCAACTACGGCGTAATATATGAATGTATTCATTGCAACAGTTGAGGAGTTACAGGAAACCATGGCAATAAAGCCACAGGAAATGTGTATAGAAACAGAGACTATACTTCCCATGTTATTATTCTTTATGTGCAATCAAAAGTGTAAATACATGTCATTGTGCTCCTTAATGTAATACAAGACTGGAGAGAATGTCCTTAACTCCTTAACTTTTGCAGTGAAATGGAGGTTAGTGTCTGCACTGGACTATGTATACACCAAGCAAATCTCTGAGCACCTGAAGCTGGGGACATTCAGAGGCTATGAATGGTGTGACTGTGCATGTATGTATATGTGAATACGTGAATAATTTCAAATTAGGGTTTTTGTTTTTTCCCGTACATGTGAATCTCTTACAAATTGTTGTGGAATAACTGAATGGCCATGTATGCCAGTAAAGGCTAATGGAGTTGATTAAAAACAACTAGCTTTTTTTGATAGGTTTTCATCTCTGACAGCTGTGCCAACTGCAATTAAATCATAGCATTTCTTGGCTGTAATATACATAACCTGGAGCTTCCATTCACCCCAAAGACCATTCAAATGAATGCTTTCACAATGTGGTTCTCTAATTAGGAAAGAAGATCTTCAAATTACACCAAGTCAGATTTATTTTGCTCCTGGCCACCTCTTTGATCTGGTTGAACTCAATTACCGGGCAGAAGTCCGCTTGTTAGTGATATCATGCCTTGATTATGACTTGTAATGATGTTATTTTCTACACTGATCTTGTTATTTTTCTCACACTCCTTGGCTGATTGGGTGTGAGAGGGAAAAACAATAAATAATGAGCATTCTTCAGTTGTCAGTATGGCCATGAGAGGAAATGATTATGAGAGAAAAGCTAACAAAAAGTGGAGTTGATATAGCACACGCTTCTCGCTTATAATTAGAGGTTCTTGGTTCAGTCCATTAAGAATTGTTTTAAAATTTTATGTAATTGCAAAGCCAGATTATTTTTTGTAGTTAGTAGTACACTAACTACAGTACTCTGTAGTACACTATTAGAGTACAATAGTGCAAAAGGGTAATTCACTGAGCTATAAGAAACCTCGGTTTTAAACCTCGGTGTTAAAGGTCAGGCTTAGTTTATCTTACATAAGACTCAATGTCTCATTATATTTCCTTGCTGGGAATATGAGAGTGCTGTAAACTCAGCTTGGATGAAGCAAAAGGCCATCCATCACTCTGCGATTTGTGACAGTGCATTATACAAGCAGCATAAGGACAGTAACACTGGTGAGAAGTGTGTTTTTTTTTTTTTTTTTAGCCACTGCCTCATCTGTACAAATGTGTGATAAAAACCCATTCTTTCAAGGCCTCCAGGTGACTTTGTGTAGCAAGGCATTCAGAGTCAGGGAGCAGGCAGGGGTCCTGAATTTGGCTGCTTGAGCTCCAGGCTAATCGTTACCAGCTTGGCTGGTGGTCCACTTTGGCAAGGCAACAACTGTCCCTGCCTCGCTGAGGAAAGAGAGAGGCCGGTTAGGTGCATCGCTCTCATAGCTCTCTACCACCCACTCCTGGTCAGCCAGGTGCCAGTGGAGGCATAAACTGAATTTCTGAAGTTTGCTGTGTGTGGAGGCTTAATTAGTTCGGCTGAGTTTGGAGTTGACCTCCTGCCAACAAAAAAGAACATTCAATTCAATGAACATTGATATTTTCCAGTACAGAGACATATCTGCTGTAGACTACATTTAGCAGGTAGCTGAGCTTAGGCCATGGAAGAGCCGGTCATTGATGTTCAATGGATAATGTGAACAGACTGTCCTTCTAGCATCCTGGCTTTACAAGGTATTAATTCCATCCTTTTGCTGCGCTGCCAAAAAATTCTCATGTGAACAATCAGGTGGTAATTTTGGCATCATGATTTAAATACGTGAATAAAAGACATGGTCCAATTTGTATTTGAACATTTGATGTTCAGACCTCAAGGAAAAGATCAGACAGAAATCGGATGAGGTAAAATCTGGACTGAGTCACAGCTGATTGGACGTCCGAATGCTGCTTTTGTTCTGTCCAGACCAACCTCCACAACTAAAGAGAGTGACAACTCTCAATCCAGCAGTCTAGACATAAACGGCTCATTTCGTTCAAATAACAATACCACCAATGAGCTTATATTCTAATTTACATACCAAACAAAATGCTAATCAACACACTCTGTCAAATTGTACACTTACCATGCACTCTATGCTCATTTAAAATTCAAATTGCATTCAACTATAGTGCTTGTAGGGCACCACTGAAAAACTAATACAGTGGAAGGTGGCAGTTTCATCTGGAAATGTATGGCTCCCTCAGCCTTTTGTTGTTGGCAGTGATTTGCATTTGGATAAGAAATGTATTTCTCTCTGTTGTGTCTTCCTGGCTTTTCCATACGCAAGGTGAAATTAGCTCCATGCATAATCCTGTCGTTGGAATAATGAATGACTTCGTCATCAGCAGACGTTGTCGATACGGCGTTATGATCATCATGCACCATGGATTACTGGGAAATCGGCTCTGTGACTGAATTGTTCGTTTTGTTGTGTCACATTAGGGGAACACTACAGAAACTCAGAGCCTTTTCAGTGGAGTTCTACACAAAGGAAAACTGCGGGGAGGTCATGCATAGTGTTTTTGTTTATGCTTGTTGGTGGCTTCACTGCCATGGTAACGCTGCCATTGAAGAAGCAGCAGCTTCCTTCAGTTTAAGTTCTTGAGTTCAAGAGGCGAGCATCTTACAAGATGTGAGCATGTCTTATAACCCCTCGCTGCTAAGTGCTTCAGTTGTATTGGCCCTGGACAACCCTAATGGGTGTCAAGCATGGAGGAAACAAAGCAGCTAGTGCCCAGATTGGCATTCACTTCATTAGAGCTGCAAATGCTATATTTCCCATCACGCTTTCTGCAGGTGATAAAAAAGTGGTGTTGTGAAGCTTTTATTCTTTGATTGGAGACCCCAGTTTTGCCTTTTAAAAGCTACAGCACCAGGTTTTTATTGGCATACTGTTTTCTGAATATTCCTGAAATGATCAACTGTTTCATTAGCAAATGCTGACAAGTGTTTCCCGCCTAAAGAAACTGCTGCAATGGTCTCACCAGCGCAATCTGTTCATCTGGTCTGGACAGGTTTCTGTTGATCTATTACAATACAGTTTTGACCCAACTTTTTGCTGCTTCTGTTTCCAACTACAGACAGTTCAGTTGTGTGTCTGTAGTTTGAGTCACCAGCCCCCGTTTTCACAAGCCTGCTTTACCTTGTCTCTGAAAAGTAGGACTATTGCTGATGTAATTTGTTTTCCCAGCCAAATGCCAACCTAAATATCCTTTTATGTTGTAAAGAAAACATTCGCACACTGGCATAGCAGAGGAGTATGAGCCTGGTACATAAGCTACTGGAATCTTTTGTGGCCACTGTTATTTTTTCCTAATCAAACAGGATTTATTTAAAAAGTGTCATTTCCCCCAAACTAAATTGCTTGTATAATTTATACAGCTCCTTTCAGCCCCTCAACTGGAGTATCTCTTTAGATCCAGAGAGGGACTTTGATCGTTTGTAACGGGAGTATTTGTTTTAAATGCATTTGCACGGATAATTTATACACTTTTTGCTCAGATAAGGGCTCAATTTTCCTTTGATGGATTAAGTTATTTTATTAATACCTTACTGCCACTGTGCTAACAAACAATGCATAGTATATCTATTCAATCATGGAAACTGAACCAGGACTCAGTGCGGCAGTCTGCAAGCACAAGATGGAGGAACCCATGGAGGAGAGCCCATCTCCGTGTGTCAGAATCGCTGGGTTTCAGGGCACTACAGTATTAGCTGATCTGAATGAAGGGAAGCACACACACACACACACACACACACGCACACATGCACACACACACACACACACAAACATATGCTCAAAGACACACACGCACACACACACACATGCACACACACACGCACACATGCACACACACACACACATGTGCTCAAAGACACACACGCACACACACACACACACACACAAACACACACACACACACAGACACACATGCTCAAAGACACACACACACACACACACACACACACACACACACACACACGCACACACACACACACACGCACACTCACACACACACACACGCACACACGCACACACACACACGCGCGCACGCACACACACACACACACACACACACACACACAGACACATATGCTCAAAGACACACACGCACACACACACACACACACACACACAAACATACACACACGCACACATGCACACACACACACACAGACACATATGCTCAAAGACACACACGCACACACACACACATGCACACAATCACACACACACACACACACACACAAACACGCACACACACACACACAAACACACACACACGCACACACACACACACACACATGTACACACACACACATATGCTCAAACACACACACGCACACACACACACATACGGACACATATGCCCAAACACACACACATGCACACACAGGAATTCTACATGCTTACAGAAAACACAACTGAACAAGTGTTTTTCACTGAGAAAAATGCTCTGTTACGTGAAGGAACAACTGCTATGCTGTTCGTCAAAAAGATCACAAGATCGGCGTAGCAATATGTCATATTTGCTGTCCTGTGGCCATTATCTTCAGTCTAAATAATGTACGTTCATACTGGCTGTATTTCAATTTATTTCTCAACGAATAATGTTGTGTATTTCTCCATTTTCCCATGTAAGGCAAAACAGTACCCCTCCCCCCCCACTCTCTGCATTTCTGCCCATAGGCTATCAGGCCTGCCAGCATGCATCTGCTACCCACATCCCCAAGCTCTTACACTGCATGTTTGACCACTGCATGCAGCTGTCAGTCATACCAAAAAAGCAGCTTGGAGCGTTTGGTGCTTAGCAAAGCATTACGTTACGGACTAAGCAGACTATGCCACAATTTATTTTCACAGCGTGCATTTATTTTACCTCAATATTACTTTGATTTATTTTTTTGGAAGTGGGGACATAATTAGCCCTACAACCATTCAGGGGAGAGAAGGCTTTAGTTGCCACGGTAATCGCCCGCGGTGATAAACTCACACAGGTGCAGGTGGCACAGATTCTGGGGGAGAAATAAAATATCACCCTAAAGCAAAAGAGCAGAAATGAAGGCGTTCCTCTTTATGAAAGCTGAAAAGTCTTAACTGGATTTGCTAAGGCTTTCAGAGGTTAAAAATAACACCACAGACAGCCTTAATCAGGCAGCAGTGTACTGTGGGAAACCAAAGGTGTTTACACCTCCAGTGCGATGCGGAATGGGGAACAGGTGAGATAGTAAAAAAAGGGGGAAACACGACTCCTGTTAACCATTTTTAAAGCAGGAGACAAAAATAAATCAAACACATCTACTTACAATAAACAAGAGCTTCACAGAAAAAGGTTCAAAAACAGTTTCTTTTCATTCAAGCCACTACATAATATTTATATTTTTAAAAAATCCAAAATGCCTCTTTAACAGCTGAAATTAAACAGCAGATTGCTGAAATTGACACTGAAGAACAGAAAAAAAACATTTTGAAAAACAAAGGAAGATAGTTAACGATTGATATCTCTTTAGAGAAAGAGAAGACTTGCTGAATTACTGCCGGTTTGCAGTAATCTGGCAGCAGTGGTCATGTGGCTGCAGTGAAGCGTGATTGACTGTGGAATGTGAGTCAGAGGCAACATCAAAATCTGACACAGTATTTGCAAATGTATTTGTGTATTTGTGTTCCATGTCTGTGAAATGCATTCTTCATTTGTGAATTGTGTTCATAACCCAGCCCTTATTTGCCCTCCCACTACCATAATGATTGTAGGGATTCATATATTATCTGAAGGGACTACTGTGTTAGAACAATATTTTTACACATTTCAAGTAACATTGATGGAACATCATGTTGCTATGTAGCTTTTCACTGTAGATATTGGTTAAAATACTGTAATTCCTTGTGTTTTATTAAATCACGAATATACATGTAAAGTCTGAGCGTATTATCTGGCTTTACTGATTCAGATTCAGATTCAAACAACTTTACTATTCCCAAGAAGGGCAATTCATTTGCAGCTTACCAAGTCTGTACACACGACTTCAAAACTCACCTCCAAAGTAGTTACACATGTGAGAGGCAACAGATCAACACACATGGATCAGTACAAGGGAACACCGGGTAGCAGTAATAAAATAAAATGAAATAAATAAAATTAAATAAAACACTGGTCACCTAAACACCCTTAAACACGCTTCCTAATGTCAACTGAAGAATTGTTTATAAAATGGAACTGGAAAGTAGCAATGCATGGAAAAGCTGGAAGAGTGACAGCCCTTCATTTGCTCAGTAACACTACAAACAGGATAACTATGTCACAGTTACACAAAAACATATGTCACAGTATACATCACTTAACATACATTTTCTGTTCAACGCCATTTTCAAACTACAGGATGCAGTACATAGCAAAAAAAAAAAAAACTCAGAATGAGTCAAGGGATTTAAAGATTAGCCCCCAATTAAGATGTGTGAAAGACCTTAACAACATGCAAAGCTTTAATGAGAACATGCTTTCATTAAAAAGTGAATTTAAAAAAAAGCGGTTTAAAATCATTTGATTTTAAAAAAAGAAACAAAAAGTACATAAGGAGAGGAAGAAATGAAGTGATCATTAAAAAACAGAAAATCATCTCTGAAGTCATACAGCCATGCAATGGCCAAATAAAATAAGTGACAGGAGCTACAAACGTGCCACATTAATTACCATTAGTATTATTAGTGTTTAGAAGAAACTGTAGTTTCCAGCGGTGCCCATTACAGAGAGTTGTATAATTAGCCTTTGAGATGAACTGAACAGTAAATCATCCATTTAAACTTTTGTGTTTAATATATACTCCCTCAAGACAAACTGCAGAAATAAAACCATTAAGGTACAATCTAGTAATTGGATTGTGAAGCTTTTGTTCAAAACCACAAATAAAGGAGCCTTCATTTTACTGCTGTCTGAATTTGGCATCCTTAAAATATGCAGACGGGTCTCTGCGTAGATGTTTAATTAAAATTTTTAATTATATTACTTGTGCTAAAGTCTGAAACTAGCAGTGCGATCACAAATATCAATGAGTGTTTATATTGAATCTTTGTTTTATTAATTTAGTATTCGGGTGGCACCATCTTTGACTCTGTATGAGATTCCATCACTTCATTTTTAATCTTAATGCAAATAAAATTAAAACAAATACACACACACACACGCACACACACACACACACACACCTATATATACTGTATATTTCAGTACTTTCATTTACCCCAAGATCATGGAGTATTGACTCCAGAAACAATATTTCATTCATCAGTAGTGCAAATCTGACAGCTCCAGGAATTGGGCCTCCAGGTTGTTTGCGTAGTAGAGGCACATGTTCTGGGTGTGACTGTGAATCCTACAACTTGGTATCTGAGTCCCAACTGAGCCATTATCAGCTTTGGGTCTTTAGATCTGCAAAGAGATTCAGACTTTGAATAGTACAAAACCATGGCTTCTAGTAAAATGCAGTAGAGAAAAGGAATGTAAATCCATAATGTGATTTAAAAAAATTGTTGTTAGTTTGGCAACAATGTTCATCATAGATTGAGATTTTACGGTTTGTACATGAAGGGTGGTACATTTTCTATCATATAGTTTCCCTCGCCCCATACAAAAACTCACCTTCTCCCACCCCTGGAGAAGGGTCAGACAGAGGACACCATTTTTAGGTGATGACTCACACGAAATATTGCATTACCTACTTTAAAATTGAAAGTAAAAAAGTTAAAAATTTAAGAGAGGGCCTCATCTCTCGCAAAATGGAGGTCATTCCAAGGTGTGAGGAATGTGAAAGTGATATCAAAATATTTGAAGGCCTCAGAAGATAAATTCCATAACTCAGAGGGTCTGAGAATTTCACGTTTTATTAAAAACATGTGTCAGGTAAAAAAAAACCAAGGTAACCTTAAATAAAAATTATTTGAATGTCGATGAGAAAAAGATATTTATATTTGAAACACTGCCACTGAGTCTTACTTGAGCCTATGTTGCGTTATGCCCTGTGCCGCAGATTTCACTGAAAGAAGGCACCGTTTATCAAAATACAACACTCAGCCCATCCAAACTGCAGATCCTTTTTGATGCATGAAAAATCAAATCATCCAGTTTAATTTGACAAAATTTCTTTTAAAAACATTTAAAAAAAAAAAAATTGCAGAAGTTAACAGGATGAGCTTCACTTATACGCACCCCTGGGAGCTTTTCAGACAGGGGGCAAGTGATGTAACCCCTAGGAAACCACTGCCCAGTCCTGCCCAGCGTTACTTTGGAAACAAGCAGCCATTCCCTCCTGTGGAAGCATCTTTCAGGGCATGGCTTGGCCTAGAGGTTAGACGCTGAGAGGAACACACTGCTCACTGCTCTCCTCCTCTGACAGCTCAGCCTGCTTTGGCAGGATCTGGATTACATATGGTTCCTGACCCGAAAGCCCAGGGGGTACCAGCCAACTCATGCTGGCAGTAGAAGATGTGGTTTTGGGGCTGCGGGGGCGATGGGGGGGGGCGGGGGGGGGGGGGCATTGGTGTGCTTATCTATGGTCTGAACGTTCTCTGCAGAGTTATTGAGGGAGTGGGTATTTCCCCAGCATGGACGCTATCTGTTGAGTACACCTTGTGTCTGGTGCTCAGCGAGAGCTCTCAGAGCTGCGGTACAGTCTGGATGCCCCACGGGCATTACCCTTCAGGGGCTTGCTGTTCCCCCATGAGCCCTGGCATAGTCTGCTTCCCATCAGCTGCTGTCTTGTGAGGGTTATGCTCCAGGATAGGTCCCTCCCAGGGGTCCATTTACAGTTTACTGAAATCCTGGTTCAGAGTCTGGCGTTCCCATTTTTCAGCCGGATAACCTCATAGGAATTACATGATTCTGACTGGTGCATTTTGCACATTTGGAGATGTGGGTCGTTATGGTACCTGCATTTCCGTTGTGGAAGATAGATGTCACTTTGTACATTTTGAACCAAATAAATCTATCGATTTTATTCATCTGAATAAAGGTAAAGGCAGCAGGTATTACTCTAGAATGAAATTTTTAATCAGCATTGGCTAGTGAAGTAACAATATTTATAAGTAAATGAAATGATTACTTTACATGATATTATGAAGAGAGCAGAATTGCAGTTGCCCAGTTGGCCAGGAGTGGCCGCTAGAGAGCAATGAGACTGATGCCTCCTAACCGGCTAAACTTCTATCATTCCCTGAAACGGCTGAGCTGATTGTCGCCTTGCCAACGCAGACCTCTGGCCATAGCTGACACTGAAACACCAAGTAACAAGGCTTAGCTGGCGCAGAAACATGTGCATCAACTACATGAACCATCCTATTCCTGGAGATTTCATATTTGCATTACTGATGGAGCCAATACTTGTGTTGAAGCTGACACCCTTTGATATTTGGGTGTATGAGATTGTAGTCAACTGTGTATGTTTGCTGAGGGAGATAGGGAGCCAAGCCACGTTTTAATTTGCATTAAAACTGAAAATCAAGTGACCCCCCCTCCCCCCATCTTTTTTCATTTTTTGTGACTTTAACAACTAAAAACAGGAAACCATTCATCATGTAAAGGTGCCAACAAAAATATTTCTGGTTGTCATTAGTTTGTGTTTTTAGTAAAACAGAAGTTATGACACTTTTGCATCTCAAGATGTTTTTTTTTTTTTTAATAGTGCTGACAGTTGTAGTAGTGGCTGCGCAGATCTCATTTTAGTTTCCCAAATTTTTTCACTTCAGGCATTATTTTTCCTGTAATAATATTACTTATTTTCATTCTTGACCATATCAATGGGGTTTTTTTCAGGTACTTGAGATATAAAGCAAGAGAGACATTTAAATTACCTGACAAGCTAAAATAATGGGATTTTAATCTAGACTGAAACACTGAAACTCCCACACAAGCAGACAAATCCTCTTATAATTGTGTTCCCTTTTGCAGTATGCCTCACCAGCTGTTCTCCCTGAACAGTAATGCACAGGGCTGCGCTGTTTGCTCCTGTTTTCTCTCCTGTGGGTCGC
The DNA here is from genome assembly GCA_019788955.1 of Albula glossodonta. NCBI lineage: Eukaryota > Metazoa > Chordata > Actinopteri > Albuliformes > Albulidae > Albula > Albula glossodonta. The sequence continues at coordinate 2,812,852 of JAFBMS010000056.1, read as the reverse complement.
CCGTCTCAATCAAGGTACCGACTCTGATGGAGCTAAAGATGGATCGAAGCACACTGGGGTTTACTAATTCACACGCAGAAGCATCTCCCTCCATCTTGAAATGGTTTTTTGTGCTTATATACAGATTACCCATGTATGTGGGGCGTTCTTTGCTCTTAAGGGGTTAAGTGTCTTTATTAAAGTATGTTTGTTAATGTTCCCATTTCATTTCAGAAGTGTTACATAAAAAAGTACTCTGAGATCCTTTTCACAAAATATCTCTTAATACCTGATATCTTAATTCTGGGAGACAAGGAAAATGGCTAGCGATGAATATCTGTATACAGTTTTTTTTTTTACATTACAATTTAATTACTCTGTTGTGATATGGAATGTATTATTTGTTGTGCTGTTTGTTCCTAATCTATTCAATATCAATAACAAAAGTGGCCTGTCATTAACGAATCTCTAAATTACGTCTGTTTTTATTTTTTTTTAAATTTTATCATTTTCTCAAGCAAATCAAAGGCAACTGCCTGGGTAATGAAAGACACACCGAAAGGCGTAACGGCTTCCCCAAGGCCACCGCAGTATCTCATCACTTAGATTATGCGGACCGGTCGACCCCAAGGGTTAACGGTTTTCCAATCAGCAGTTCCTGACCTTCACTAATCAGGCCCGTGACTATGGGCCGAACACAGACCTGCTAAAATCAATGTCACGAGAGTGATAAAATTGTGTAGGAAAGGCACTGAGGTGCAGGACTTGATCCACCCCCAGAAATTTGGGGACACCAATTGGATCACAAGAAGCTTATGTCCCCACCAACCAACAAAAAACAGCATGTTTTCTAATGTATTGCTCCTTATAGTTGAATTCAGAATGCAGAATAGAATAAAAAGGGGTGAGATTAGAGACATTCACCTGATAATTGAATGTCAAGTCAAATAAACGTTACATTTAAGTTGAATATAAATTGATTGCCCTTGCCCCATAACAGCTATTAATGACTGTTGCACTTCAAACATGTTCTCCAAACTCAAACCTGGCCAAGTTTGCAGTTTATACAATTCTTATCGAATTCACAATGGACAAGGTGTTTCATGTTGTCAGTTTACTCAAACTAATATCAAAAGGGTTACAAACCAGCGTCTCTCTGGTCCTCCCCTTGCCATTAATGACTTACGCACAGGCCATGAAAAAAGAGGGATTCTCCCTCATTCAAATGAATTATAGAAATGTTTGTCTGTTGAGGTTTCTTTGGTTTTCTGGAGTTGCTAGTCTTTTAAATTCCTTGTTTTTGATCTGATTCTCACATTTCTTGTGTTCCCTTCTAGTGGACCTTGGGAAACATAGGAAAAGACAAGCAGTGGTTTGGTATTCTCTTTCATTAATTTGTTATGATTGTTTTATCTTTTTTCATTTTTCATGTCTTTAGAGTTCAGTTTTTGTCAAGTTATTTTGAACTTAGTTAGTTGAATAGAGCTAGATCAGACTGTGAATCCTTTGTCTTTGTTTTAGAACTTAAAACCTTTTATTGAGTTTTTCTTTTTCTTTTCTTAAACCAACTGAGACCTCCATTTTTTGATACAAAAGTAATTTTATCACAATTCCTGCCCTGAACTGGTGAGGAATACACCTACCTTTTTCATGTGCTGTTTTTTTTATTACATTTTGTCCTTTGAATCTCATTCTTCCTCATTGTTTGATTAATTATTTTTTATCAAATAAACGGCCCTTTTTTCATCGTCTGTAAACTCACTTACTGCTACCCGTTTCTCAGATGGCTCCTTCAGTGTCCCCTCAGTAGTGTGACAGTAGCTCCCTGCTCTCAGCTGAGCGCAGATGAACTCAGCACTCTAGCTCAGCCGTCCTTGCTTCTGTTGCTCCTATTAAATTCAAATGACCCAAACCCAAAGCCCAGCCATGGTTAAATGACACCACCTGGGTTCTTCAGGTCAGGTCTGCAGGAAAACCAAGTGGAAATGGGGGGCCGGGGAGGGGGGGGGAGGCGGGGAGGATGGCAAACTGAAAGTTCTGACATTTCAAAACTTTGGCCAGTTTCCGGAAAGCCTTTACAAAAGCATGGGCAAAATGTATTTCCAAAAACTGTCACCGGCCTAAAGTTCTTTTTAGTAGCATCAGTTCCACAGACCACCTCTTTGACCGCCATGGTGTTGATGTCTCCTCTACAACCTGTGAGGATTTGTTTTCAAATTCTTTAAGCAAAACTGAGAATATTCAATCCCACATCACTCCCTGTGCTCAGGCATCCTCTCCCTGTCTGGTGTGCACTGCTGTCTTGAAGTTTGAACCAGTTTCTCTCCTCTGCAAGCCCATGGCCTGTCTTTCCAGGCTCCTATTCCTCCATGGCTCTTTAGAGTCATCATGATTAGGTTGGTACCAGTGTTATCACATTAATGTTCGTTTAGCCACTGTTGCTTTTCCTGCCTGTTTCAAACACACAGTGGTTTACATTTGAGCACTTGAGCAACATTTCTATCCTATATCCTAATTGTCCTTCCACTCCATAACCCTGGAAAAATTAGCCCTCCCTCATGAGGTGTCCATCCTGAGAAAAAATAACAACTTCAGAGCCTTGCAATTGGGCTTCACAGCTCTTCATTACACTGAGTCTGCCCACCTGAGGGTGACTTCTGACCTGCTACTTGCTGTAGATGCTTGTGATTGTGCCATTTTAGTCCCATTGGATCTAAGAGCAGCCTTTGACACCGTTGACCACAATATACTCGTTGAACGTCTTAAATACAGGATCAGCTTTCAGGGTACAAAAGTAAACCGGTTTACTACTTAGCTTAGGCATAGAAACTTTTTGGTGAACCGCTCTGCCTCCCATTGAAACCCAATGGCTGCATAAGACAGACTCCCACATAGACAGGGTCTGTCTTATGGAGATTCAGAGCTGGATGGCTATCAGTACCCTTTCATTTTGAGACTCCAAATCTGAAATCTTATTTTGCCCTTCTCAATCCAGGATGAGTGTCTGCGAAAATTTAGGTCAACTTTTTTCATATACCAGAAATCGGAGTGTTATTTTGGCCTTTGACTTTAGATTTAATAAGCAGATAAACTCTGTTGTCAACGGTAGTTCCTCCCAGCTCAGAATAATCTCCAAAATAAGGTCAGTCTCTCCTTGCATGACCTTAAGAAGATCCTCCATGCTTTCATCTCATCCTGTCTACACTATTGTAACTTCTCAGTCAGTCATCTTTGCCTAGCTTACAGCCAGTACGTTCAGCTGCTTGACTACTTACTGGTACTAAAAAGCGGGACCTCATCACTCTGTTTTAGCATCTCAGCATCTTTGTATGGTGTATGGTCTCATTGTGTCCTTCTCTATATAATGTGGTTCTCATGCAACAAAAATCTGGACTTTTTGAGAAATTTATGGCTTGGATCAGCTTAAAGAAGTAAAACTGAAATAAATACTTAATGACGGTACTTTTTGCCTCCCCAGTGTGCCAGACAGAGGGGCATGGGCAGGGTTTTGTTTCACGCTGACAGCCTGCTCCTTCACATCTCTTACAAAGCTGAATCCCCATGCCCCATGTCTGTTTACCATCGGGAAATCTGGGCCAGCTTCAGGCTACAACTTTCATTTTCATAAAAGTGAACTTCATCAACCTTTTAATAATTGTGCGTGTGTGTGTGCGTGTGTGTGTGTGTGTGCGTGTGTGTGTGTAAGGAATTAGTTGACTTATTTTGGGGACACTCAGCATCAGATCTTTTTTATAAAAAAAAAAAAAATCTCAGCTGAAAAAGATGACATTGTGTTTATTTCCTGATCCATGCTAAACATGATTTTGAGCATTGTCATTTCTATGCGCTCCTTTGCTGTTTCCCCTTCCGTCCTTCCCAATTAATTCACACATTTCCCAGTACATCCGAACATCCGAAATTCATTCATTCTTGATCCAATTTGTGTAGAATCGTGGCTTCACTAGTATTTTTCATTTCCTACTTTCTGTTATGCATTCTGCAAGGTGGAGATTTGTTTGGTATCCCGACGGGAATATTTCTGATCTTATATTTTGGATATTACATTTCCTTCATTCCGGTTACATTCAGACACCAATCATTCAATCAAACAATCATTTTTCCTGAGGCAGTAAGACACTGCGGATAATATGATTCCCCTGTTTCTTACACCACCTAACTCATTTACATGGAGGTACTTGCCACATCAAATCTCTCCCTCTGTCTCCGGGGACCAATATCCCAAATTTATGCTAAAGTGTTCTTCATCACCCCTCTCTATCAAATTTAGGGGCCTGGTGGGGACAGGGTCCTGGTATACACATTACAAAGCAGGTGTGAGGAGCCATAATGAAAGGAAATAGCACATTCTCCATTTGTATCATCCGTGGGGTGTTGTATATTAAAATTCCAGATTCGCCAAGACTATACAGCAGAAAAAAAACTGTGACAGTATGCAATGTATTTGTGGTTCAGGTTTACAAAGCAGGTGTACCTGTGTTTAACAAATGGAATGTGATGAACACAGGGGATACTATCTTTTCACAGGTGAGCCTTAATGGCCACATATTTCTGATTCAGAAACTAAGCAGAACATTTTTTGACATGTATATGGGTGAGACCTGAGGGACATAAAAGGAAAATGTTTTCAAGAATGACCATTGTAGAAACTTTACTGGTTTCTCTTAAATAATGGGCGACACAGCTGTTTTATACGAGGGCTGTTCATTTACCTGCATGGCAGAACATAAGCTTTCGACGAGCGATTTGTTTCACGAGTGTTTCTGAGTAACAGAATATAAAAAGTCTGATACCATTTAATATGGAGAGATTGATTCTGCCCGGGGTGTCTAATGCTTCACATTAGAGTGAAGAGAAGCCATATTGAGGTTAATCCTAGACACAAATGTTATGGGATTTCATGTTATAGACTCGAGTTTGAGTCATCAAGTCACTTCTACAGTATCTCATGCAAATATAATTATCCTTCCTTAGAGTCGAAAGAAAAAGAAGAGATGTATGTCAAAATGTCAGTACTTCCTATCCATAATGAGTGCTCTAGAAGTGTTCTTTTTTGGGTTAGTCCTTTGTGAACCACTCTGGGTAATGATCCTTTCAGACACATACATACCCTAATTTTTCAGATTGAGCTGACGTTTGGATAAGTACCATACATAAAGCCCCACCAAAAAGTTTCTTGAGCAGCGCTATGCGCAGCGTAACATAAACTTTATCCTGCATTTTACAAGACATCTGATTGAATGTCACATCGCCTAAAACCCAGGCCAGACCTGTTGTTCCAAATATTAAACTCCTCAATTGAAAGTGATTTTTCAATAAATAGTTAAGTGTCTCTTAAATAAGTATCAAACAGTCTCTATAATTTCAGAGGCCGAAAATGAATCAATTTGGCAGCTGTCCCAAAAGCTGTCTACGAAAGATCGAATATGAATGTGCCTGCAGTTTGATGTATTCTTAACCAATAATTATACAACTTGTGCACAGCTATTGTGGCCAATTATTTATCCCGACACTATGCTGACACATGAAAGAGCATTAATATTCACTTATCCAGTAGTATGTTACCAGTGACATACTATTTGTTTAACTTCTGACTTTGAAAAGATTTCAAAACGTACTTTGCAAAGGTCTACCCATCTGCAAATTAAATTACAAATCTAACCTTTATTTAGTGGCACACTCTTGTCAAATGCACCTACTGGTTCTACCCGAAGAACATAAGAGTTCATGGAAAAGCAGCACCTTGAATGAACTCTTTCCTTCTCAAAGCGAAATTGGGTTTCAATATTCCGCTTACAAATTAACCATATGAGAAAGGAGGCATTGAGGAGATGTTTGTAGTCTTTGATTATTATTCTTACTGCAATTCAAATGGCTGCTCATAAAAGCACTTCTCCCAAGATCCCTACTCTGAGTTTCCCAAGCTGCACCGCAGTCCTCTGCACTACAGAGACCATTGTAATGATATTTAAAACGTGTCCTTGTGTTGAAAACACGACACGCGCAAAGCATTCCCTGCAGAAATTAAAAACCCAAGTACTTCTCTTCCCTTATTATGATGTGGAACTCGCGGACTGTGAGCGCTACAGTGCTACAGTCCCCACTGGACACAGCACAGGACACACAGTGCCTCCCCACAAAGTTCACAAAGTGACCCTCACAACAACAACAACAACAACAACAAAAAGAAAAGAAAGGGAGCCTGGGAAAAGAACGAAGATGTCACCCACCTCCCCACCTCCCCACCCCCACACCCCCACACACACCCATTCAGCCTGGGGATTCTTCTGGAATCAAATTAAAGTTCCCTTTCCCTGGGGGGTCCTGCTCATCGAGATCTCCACTAAAGTAAATTAGAAATGATTTCTGCTAAGGGTAGCCGCTGTCATCCGCTCCGGCTCTCTTTGTTGCAGTCTGCCACTTTTGATAACTCCCCCCCCCCCGCCTCCAACTACCCCCTCCCTCCCCCAACATCCAACCAAAACACAAATCACAAATCTGTAAAGACTGGACTTTCCTTTGTCCACTGTAAATCTGGCAGGTATGTTATGAAGATTTTGTGACTACTTTTTTTGAGGGCAAGTGGGGTGTGGAGATATACCAGACAGCGTTGGACTGATCAGGAGGAAAAATGTGAAAGGAACAAAAGAAATATATTTTTAAACACATCTCCAAACAAATATAATAAGGATCATTTTGCCGTGCTAGATTTGCAACATCAGTGTGTTTTGGGCTGTAAGTGATACCAATGTAATGTGAAGTCAACCTTGTGCTGCCAGGTGAAATACGAGGATATTAATGCCTGCCACACTGTCAGAGTGTCACTTATGCCCTCGTGAATACTAACCGATATCACACCTCATCTCCTTTCTTATCCTCAGACAGCCTGGCTTTCTGCTGAGTGGAGCACGACAAATTTCTGATTTTACTTTTAAGGCCTCTGAGCCCCATCCTTACTTCACCCCACTTGCCCCGGCCGAAAAAACCTTGTGTCAGACGTTTGTTGCACGCACGTAAAATTCCAACCTGTTAGATTGTCTTGCTGTGTGTAGCTGGATGGGAAACACACATGGATGGATCAGAGGAGTGAAAGAAGAGACAGAATTCAGCCCGGAACCCCCATGTATAAAACCTTGTTTTAGTGAATCCACCCTTTAAACTGCATATTTGTTTTATCATTTCAAATTAAAAAAAAAAAAAATGTGTCCCTTATGTAGTTTGGAGCGCATCGGTTGTTTTATCTGAAATGAAAGTTCTGCAGAGTGCAAAGTTTTTTTTAATCTTGACAGAAATCATCTGTCGTGAAGTTTTTGAGCGCTGCTGCTATGGCTGTAGCAAAAGCACATCTGCTGTATTTAAATGCTAATTGTCAAAGAGGGAAATCTGCGCTGCGTTCTCGGGCTGGGACCGCTTTGGTCGGGTGCGCGTCTGAGTGTGCATTAGGCTTACATTACCTGGGAGGATCGCTCTGGTAGATGAACGCTGAGCCTGGTCTCCGAGACACTGCTGGCTGTTTTTCGGCAGACTACCGCCGCTTCCACTTTTCTGTGAGAGAATCTTAAAACAGACGATCTGGAATATGTACCTCCATGGGGCTTTTTCCGGTTCAAATACAGTTTATTTGGGCCTTCAGGAAGGATGCATTTTGTCACATAGACAATACTTGGGGTCAGATACGGTTTTCAAACAACGATATGAATGTAGAGATGAAAGCCGATCCGCAAGCGCAAGTCAAGTGTAAGAACAGCAGAAGGATGTGGGGGAGGGGGTGGGGAATAGGATGCAGTCTTGGCCAAGCTAGTCTACCTACTGAGACATCAGTATCTGTTACCGGGCAGGAGTTTGGTGAAACAGGCACAGCGGATCGGTGCCATTGACCCGTGCTCTGCGGGTGATGGCAAAGCCAGTGATCCCCAAGATTCCGGAGGTGGGCCAGCCGAATTTAGATGCCAATGATTTTAAAACAGTCTGTTTCTGTGTAGGACTCACTGCAGGGGGCAATAACAGATGCTACAATATGTGAGAAATGATTCAACGGTAAGGCAAGGCAACAGAAGCGTTAGAGTTTGGAGAAACAGCGGAAGGTAGAGGAGGCGATTTCATAGATTCTGCTCGGCCACCTTCAAGGGTTCTGCATATCAGGTCTTTTTGAAAAGAGTGATGAATCTGCAAGAAATATCACACAATGTCCCAATGGTATCCAAAGCTATTGCTTATTAATAAACCTGTCAAATATAACACTCAAATGTTCTATATAAACCATGTGCACCTTTTGCCAATGATTCAGGAAATTATTTCACTATCACTTTGTTGATCACACTGACAAGCCCAATTTCCCCCATAATCACGCAGACCTTCAGCATACACCAATAATAAAAGCAGCTTCATAATAACAATACATGATATTTATAGAACCTGAGAGTGTTTGCAAGTTGCTATGGCGATGTCACATAACTAATGTTTTTTGGAATATATCGAATGACAGGGACAAATATCCTGATTATTAGTCATCCAGTTTGCCTTCAACATATTCTTTTTGTCATCCACATATTTTGGTCCCTTTCAACAGTCTTTACTAAATATTCTGCATAATGGTGCATTGCGCTGCTTTTGGCAACTTAATAGTTACCTTTTAGAACAAGGCAACCATCCAGACACGCACAGGTGTGTGTGTGTGTGTGTGTGTTTGTGTGTTCATTACCAGTTGAGTTCAGGTTCCAATTACTCTTCCTTCCAGGTTAGAGGTGTCTTAAAGCAGTTCCCTGTCAATTTTATCAAGCTTAGTGAAATTAACTTTTACACAAAATGTCATTATAATTAAATTTGACTTGGCTTTCACACAATTCCTTTACTTTGGAGATAAATGAAAATCTAAAGTTAACTGTCAATTTAAATCCTTATTGCATTCTAACTTATGGGGGTTTTAATGTCTTAATTACCACAGTGTAATAATTGTGTAGTCAATTGAGTTGTTGAATTTCTTACATCAGGATTTGTTGTATGAGTGAACTGGTCACTAAATGTAGCATTACAAGCTCGGCAGCAGAATGAAAGCATCTTAATCGAAGCTAAAGAAGCAAACAAGCTAGTTTCATTTTCTGCATAAAATATTGCTTGTGCTGTGCTTACAGTGTTTTCTGTGAGCTCTTGATGAAAAGGAGGTGGCTAGTAGACAATCAACAGATAGACAAGCGATATAAACTGATGTTCATTTTCCACTGGGGAAAGGGGGAAGTGGGGGTGAAATGCTGCCTGTTTGAATGTATTTCTGATTTACGCTAAACAGTCGAGAGGAGGTCAGTGGAAACGTCGGGCAGACAGCGTTTTATCACGGCTGTGTGCCCCACTTATGACATGCCTTGTTTGGTTTCTAAAGAGCGGGCAAAGTGGTATCGGTTGGGAAACTTGTCAGATTCGGTCCGGATCCGCCCGAGAAAGACTGCGGCAGAAGAACGTTGACGCTAGCAAACGGTGTCAGCATGGCCCCCGAGTGCTCCTCAGCAGTCCTGGGGCGAGCCCGTCGGCATGGCAACCAGACTGACGCTAGGATTGCCCTACATGGCTTGGGGATATGGGGATGTTTTCATGTTTGCTGCAATCTTTGGTGACTAGCGTACATAAGCCTCCAATTTTTACCAGAATAAACAGATATTTGCCTGTGTATTTGCAGGGCTTGGGTGCTCTGCTCCTACAACGCTATAATGCATACAGGCTTTGTTCAAACCTGGCCCCTGTTTCACTTAATAAACAGCTCCCCGGTACATTATTGATATGAGAAATATACCTGTACACCCTGTGGGTTTCTAGGAGCAGGGTTGCCAACCTTACACTGTTGTGGTATGTTTAAGTGGAAACCTTGAAATTATTCGTATCATCACACTGTAACCCCTGACTGCCTTTTCTTTAAATTACAAAAAAATAGGAACATTCTTCTCCCATTAACTGATAGGGGTCCACTTTGCGGGAGAGAGCTGGAGTAAAAAAAAAAAAAAAAAAGGTGTTGAGGTGATTGGATTGATCCAATCATGACTATCAATTATTACACAGTTCACTTAAAATGTTTCCCATTAACATATTAAAACTGGTTTCGTTTTTCTTTGTAGGTGAGTCTGTCACAGATCTACCTCCAAGCAAAGACTGCGAAACACAGCAATCCATCTCCCCACCAGTGCCTGCCTGGAACACCGTCACATAATGTTAGTTAGGGACCACTGATTCATGTTGGATTTTGGGGGCCCTTTCAATGCAGGAGAAGAAACGATGGAGCCAAATCCTTATAGAGAAGGGGCCCGAACCACGCTGCCATCTCATGTGCTGTGCAAAGTATTTCAGTTGCCCATACCCAAATACATATCCAGTCCGTAACCCCATTCAAATAAACCCATAGTGGTCCAAGTTCAGCTGGAGGGAATAAAAGCGTTTTGTTATTACCAACAAAATAATAATTCACTTTTAAACTGTGTGCCTCCGTGCGAAACTGTGGTCCAGTCACTCAGCCTCTCCCTGACAACCACTGATTAGTTAATGTAGCATTCATGAAGCATTTGACAGTAAATCCATTCACTGCCTAAATATAACGAAGCCTTCAGTGACTGTGCTGTTTTATTTTAGGTAACAGGCAGAGTTTGAGGCAGCATTAATTATTTCCCACTGCAAACACTGACTGTTTATCACGATATGACAGACAGAAAACCGTACAAATACCTTCTCCATACTGGCCCTACAGGTAATGCCATTGGTAGCAGTTGAGCCTTTTGGGGTTTAGCCTCACATGGTATAGCCAGTGTCCCTGGATGATACAAAACCTTAATAGCCCCGAGCTTCTCTATGCTCACCACAATGTTAGCTTGCTGTGGCCAACAACGATACGCTACGCTATGTTACACCAGCCGTATTGACTTACATCTGAGGTAAACCAGGCTGTTGGGTTGCAGTCGCATGAATGGGCCTCTGGCATGAACGGAGGCCAGTGAAACAAGGGGTAGAATGTTGTTGATGGACTGATTTCAAAACAATTTTTTTTCATGCAGTTAACCATATCTGCATGGTCTCTGCATGGAGGTGGAAGGTGTAACTTGGGTAACTAAGGCGTAACTAAGATGTCCGCAGTGTAGCAATTATCCTGTCATGGTATTTAGAATTACACAAAATATGGTAATTGACAGCTATATGCAAAATGGGCAAATACTCAAACCTATTTCCTTCAGTAAACAGCCAGCTGTATAAATGAATAAATGTAGATGAGTAATGAGAAACTGGACGAGTGTTTGTTAAATGCTTAAAAATGTAAATATATTGAGCCGGTGATCTTCTGCGTTAGAAACACACATTTATACGGATGTACTGAAAAACGGCAAAACCTCGTTTGTGTAATCAGTGTAATCGAGGGCGTTGAGTTAGCATTCAGGTCACACAGCTGCCATACGTAACCTCTGAACCATGTTCATGCACATCGAAGGAGTAATGAAAGAATGGGATTATGGGTAGAGGAATGACTGTTGATATGCGATGATTGGAGTGTAATATGTGATTTATTCATATAATTCTGTTATATCCATTTTTTCAGTAATGCTCTGCTATGGACTGATGCCACTGAATTCCCTCTGTGCTTAATTTACATTCCTGGAAAATGTTCCGCGTTTCCGCTTGTTGACTGACCTCACATCGCTCGAAATGTTTCCAGGTTTGCTTTGGCATTTGGTCTTGTTTATTCATTCCCATGGGGAAGCAGTTTGAAAGTAGTGAAAATGTTTTGCAACATAAATTGTGTGCGTTTGTGAAACAGTCTGTACAGTTGGATTCAGTTGTAACAGTGGACATTTATTCTTTTCCCCAAAGATTTCAAATGTAAAACAAAAATAATTAATCTGAGACACCAGCTCATTGCTTTTTCCGCAAAAACATGTTCATGTCCCTTCATCTAATTCTGATAATATTTTGTACTCGATATCAACTGCCTGTTTTGGCTTAAAACTGACCATCTCACCAGCTGTCTTTTTACTAAAATGATATAGTAATTTAATCAGCAGTTCAAATTAATAAAAGATGCAGATTCTTAGAATGGCTGTATATTTTTTTTTTATAAATTAGTGTCTACCTAAGAGGCCATATAGTTATATATCATAACTTTCTTTTTAATTTTTCATTGTGCGCTTAAATGTTATATTATACACACACGCACACGCACACATACACTAGATGGATTTGATAGCCAGGCACCATACTGGATTGTTTGTGCTTGTCATGAAATGTTAACAATTAGTCTGTTCCCCGAGGATATCAAATATCAACGCTCCTTTTAAATTATGGAGTTTTTTTTTCATAGTTTGCATACTACATAGTTTTCTTTAATGGAGCATATCATGCAAAGGTTTGTCTGTGAACAAGCATTGCTTTAAAAATGTTTGCAGAGCATTTACAGTGTTGCCAATGGTGATAGGAGGTTTAGCTGGTGCAGTTGAGTCAAAGGTGTATATATATTTGGGGTGGGACTACATTTGCAGTTTCCCTGCAGGTAAAGAAAATTGATTGTTTAAGCTCTCATAGCACTTCTTCCAGCAGCCATTTTGGCTCAGTTCTGCCCTTTCCCAGAGTTGATACCAGTTGGATGCAAGCTATCTGTTTGCAGTGGAGTGGAAGCCAAGCCTGAGTGGCTCATGGGGTTGGCTTTTCTCCCTGCTTCTGTGTATTATAAACACGGTTGTATGGCCAAGCCCAACAATAGCACAATTACTGCTACATAATGTACAAGGCCATGAAACCAGAAATACCTTTTTATGTGTTTGGTCTGGTTGAAACATAAGTACTTCAATGAACGACATGTGCAGACAATCCATTTATTTGTTTCTTCTGCCCTCCTTTCTCTATACTGAGGAAGAGTGTCCTAAATTTACAGACCATCAAAACAGCCTGTTTTGGGGGATAAAACTGTATCTGAATGAAAAATGAAATCTTAAGGACAAAAACTGAAATTTCATAAACATATTTATACTTTCATAAACAGAAATGATTCTGCATAAAGGAATACAAAATGGCCACACACAAAAAAAAGCTGTACCTTTCAGTGGTAAATATTGAATGCAATCACATTTTTCACCTGGTGGTTTTCTGTTGATCTGTCTTGTCAAATTGTAGTCTAGTGGCTAGGGTACCTGACTGGGACCCCTGAGGTTTGTGGCTTAAGCCCCAGTCTAGCCACCGCAAGAACACCATTGCTGTTGGGCCCTTGAGCAAGGCACCTAACCCCACATTGCTCCCAGGGGGGTTGGCCCCTGGCTAGCCTAATCAATTGTAAGTCGCTTTGGATAAAAGTGTCCGCTAAATTACTGTAATGTGCTGTATATTCCTGCCTGCAGATAGACACATAGTCTATGTCTGCGTGAGTAACCATTCATCCTGTAGCAGCAGGTGATCCAGCTGTTTTCATGAGCTGAGGAGGAAGATTGCTGCAAGGTTAGTGAATGAATTCACCTGTGTACAATTGTTTTACATGTATTGACTAACGGATCAGAGCAAAACGCTATCACCACCGCACCTGTGTTTGTTTACAGTCTTGTTTGAGGACTGTTGTAGACATTGGCAGAACAGCAGAATGCACTGGGTGTGCGAATGAGTTTGACTCAGAAGTGTCAATGATAGAAAAGTTTGCCAGAAAACTGCAATGTAACACCATGCATAAAATTGCGTAAAAATGACTCTACACCAGGATCCATTTTAAAAACAAGTGTGAATTCACAATAGCTGCGACCAGGCCACTCCCACTGCCACACCCCCTTTTAGCCAGTTGGCATGAACAGAAACACCCCTTCACACACATACACACACACCCTTGACCTCCATGCCAAACTGTGTCCGCCAATGGGTAGGGAAATTTTTGTGGACCAACCAACAGACCAACCAATCAACCAACCAAAAGAGTGAGCTAGAGAGCTGTTGGTTGCAGCTAAAAAACCCTGTGCATCCATCATTGTTGAGCCTAACCTCAAGATCACTTTCTGAAGAACCCTGACAATTTATAAATGTGCGAAACTACAAATGCAATTAAGTACTATTATAAATACCTTGTATTTGTAAATAATCCATTCTAAATGGGAATAAATATTTCACTGTAATTGAAATATCTCAACTTCAACTTTCCTTACCCTTGAGCAGCAGGCAAAGTGAGCCCCATTAAACTTTTAATGTGTGAAATCCTTGCTGCTCTGCACGTAGCACTCAGTCAACTTGCCAAATTCAAGTTTTATTGAATTTCCCTGGGTTTAAAGTTTAAAGAAAGATGTTTGCACACCTAGAAATTCACCCAAGGGTGGCAGGCGAGAATACTGGCCTGAAAATTAATTTTCTACATCTGAACGTTTTAAAGTGCACTGGGACGTGAATCATTTCAAATGAACATGGTGTGAAATGTCTTTAGTTTTAATGCAGCCGCAAAGAACAAATTAAAACAGTTTTTAATTCCCCCTGGTTGGCCATCCCTCAGCCTTTTGCTTTGCGCAAATTAAACATTCATCCAAAAGGCGAACTTTCAGACGTATTTCTTGTTAAGATCTATAGCCATTTTAAGTTGATTTTTATATGAGTATATGCCAAATAAAAAATAAATAAAAAGCATCAAAAGAAACATAAAACAGAAAGTAAAAGGAGGAACCCGTGACTCTACATGAGTGATGAGGCCCCTAACTGTTTGCTTTACCTTTATCTCCTTAGGGACAGCCATCAGTATCAGCTAAAACACACTCCTAATGGAAAAACTGCACTTTGCAGGAATACCAAGTATGACAGGTACATTTGGCAAACGTCTCCCGGGTGAAGATGGATTTCATTTTGATTACTGAGGCAGGCCTGCCTTAAATCATCATGCCTTTCACTTAATGCGGAGTGATATCGTTGTGTGGGGCTCCCGACACCCGCTGAGAAACAGCAGGGGAAGCATGAGAAAATACCATGCAGAATCACAACATCGACTTTCTCCCCAAGGCCTGTGCGGCTACGAAAGACTCTGATTTTCCTCAGACAGGAAGTTAATGGCATTGAGCCGGGCGCTTTCCTCATTGTTTTTCAGGCTGAGGAAAGCATCTGTTGATCTCCCCAGTCTTCCTGGGACTCTGAGCTACTGTGAGACTGTTCAGTTCATTCTCTTGCTGTTCTCTGCGTGTGAAATATTGACTTTGAAAAGTTATTTTGGGAGATGGTAAGACAAGAAACTCAGATCTTGTTAGTGATCCTCTACAGGACTCTTCAATGAAAACTGACGTTAGCTATTGCATTAGACTAGCCTTGCAGCTAAGCGCCTTGTCGCCTTTGAATTTATTGACCTGATAAGATGTAGCGATCACTCCTGGAGCAGAATATCTCAGTTTAAAGATGGATAAAATGAGAGTTAAAAACATGGGTATCGATAGCTAGTGTAGCCATGACGAGAGCTCTGGACCTGTAACAGTGTTCTGCAATAGTGCTCAGGGAAAGTTTTCTCTCATGTCGTGAACTTGCCAGGAGCATAACTAGAAGCAGTGCGACATTTTTAAGCTCCAGTCATGTTTCATCCTTGTTTTAAAACCTGCGTTCCACCATCTTCAGAGCCCTGAACAAGCCCCTGGTCACTGAAACAAAACTATTTGTGTAAAATGTGTCCAAGTGTTCACAGCAAATGGCAGGACGCCAAACCTGCACAGTTAGAAATAAGCTTGTTGAACTTAAGCAGGTGTTTTCAGCAACCATGATGAAGAGATTACCTATAAATAAATCAACCGCATTACACAGCAGGCCTCCAAGACTGAAGACTGTACTTGAGGCCCACAGACAAACATTGTAGGAAGCGATACATGTAGCATTAATTAGACTCTGTGTTTTGACAGCCAGCTTGAAGTGAATAAAATCTGCCCTTTTTTCTCCTCACAATATATGATTCATGTCTGATCATTTCCTTGAGGTATAAACTGTAAAAAGTCACATTTCTGATATGAACCACATTGAAATGTGGGTCAAATCTCCAATCCTGCCTATGCCACTCCTGTCTGACTGATGAAAGGGACTTTTTTTGTTTCATCATTCTCCACACGATGCACTGTTATCCTATGTCATCACTCAGCGCTAAAAGGAAAACCCAGCACAGAAATTTCAGAGAACGATCACAAGCCAGCAGCTTGTCTGAACACGCGTGTCCACGCTGGTCACTTGTAGACCGTTGTGTGAGCAGCCTCCTAAAAAGAACGGATTGTAAAAAAAAATTGGGTGTAAGCGGTAAGGGCAGCCATCTAAATGCAGTGAGAGAAGGGAGGAATGAGATTCAGAAATAGAAGAATGAAGAAACCGCATATCAGTACACAAACTCTGGGGAGAGTGAGAAGTTAGAAACAGATCGCCAAAACCATTACTTCTGTTTGAAATGCAAACTTTCACCATTGTCACTGTTCGCTGCACAAATTTTATTAAGCGATCAAAAAGAATGGTTTTAATTAGCCGCCGAGGGAGAAAATATTTAAATGTGTTGGTATTTATTCTGATTATTTGCCCATACATTAATTTCAGATGAAATCAGGATGCTCGAGCTGGTCTTTGTTATTTATACGCCTGGGACGGAAAGGCGTCACAACAAGCCAGCGACCCAAATCCCTCTACAGAGCATCCTGGAACTGAGGGCTGGAAGCATTTCATATCAAAAGTTATATTCTTTATTTTTTAATATGTATTATTTTATGACCATGCACATATTCATACTGTGTAAAACACAGCAGTCATTTTTCTTACATTCAGTCAGCCATTTACACTGGATGTTCTGATGAAAGAATAGCTAGTCTATATGAAATAGAATCTACGTTTTTGATGTTGTGTCTTCCTCCAGTTTATTGATACAGAGCTTTCAATTATGCTTTTTATTTTTCAAAAACAGGGAAGACCTATTCTGAAATAAATATAACAGCTGCATCATGCTTTGCACATTTTTGGGGTGGTAACTAAACGGAAATGTCAGGAACTGAAAGCAGACTGTTGCAATGCCATTGCGTACTGATTTAGTGACGACTCCCAAAGTTGGCTCTTGCTTGATAACCAACAATCTTAGCTGATGGTTGCTAGTTTATGTTAACAATGTAGACCAGGGGTTCTCCTCTTGGTCCTGATAATCGGTTTTAATCTGATATTGGGAACAGTTCCTTTAGTTTCCGATAACACACACACACACACACACACACACACACACACACTCACACACATAATGGGAGCATCCTTACATTGTATCCGCTTGCATCAGCTTGCTCCTCTTCCTCCTGTGGCAGGATCACAGAGGGCAGATGCAGCAGTATGACTGAACACCCGGTCACTGCAGAACCCGACCGTGGTCAACTCAATTACGGGCTGTGAGCAAGCCCAGATAAATGAGGAGGTCCCCTCTCAGCAGGGACCTGGTTCAGAGGCAGCGCCCCCAGCTATGCCCTCCATCACTGACCTGTTCTCGGCGTGCTGGGGGCCCACCTTCTCTGCAGGACTCAGGCCAGGAGCCACAGGTTGCCCCTCGGTGTCTCTACTCCCTGCTCTGTCCACACTATAAACAGT
The DNA here is from genome assembly GCA_019788955.1 of Albula glossodonta. Taxonomy (NCBI): domain Eukaryota; kingdom Metazoa; phylum Chordata; class Actinopteri; order Albuliformes; family Albulidae; genus Albula; species Albula glossodonta. The sequence goes on along the minus strand of JAFBMS010000056.1, from coordinate 2,795,305 downwards.
GTACTCACCAGCCTGGATCATGTTTTTATGTTTTACTTTAACCTGCTGCCAGGTGCTTTGGGTGCCTCTCTGGGGTTGGAACAACATGCATGGGAATTGGGAATTGGGAATTATACAATGAGAATTATATCCCAAATCCTGAAATGGGATTTATTTTTGGACACATGGTTATCTTTCCTGGTCCTGGGGCGGGACAGCAGGAGGGTTTTTTTTGTTGTTGCTAGGCAGTTAATGACCAATTTGAAACATTGTTACAAAGTTAACTGTCTCACCTGATTTCTTGGGTCACAAGTGGTTGTTCAGTTGCTCATAACAGCGTATTCTGGGGCCCTCCAGAGCTAAGAGTGAATGCTGCTGACTCATGCTGCTGACTCTGAGCTCGGTTATATTCCTGTGCGGACGCACACACGGACAACTGCGGACACCATGGACGCAAAGTTGTTCTTATTACAGGGGGTCCTCGACTTACGAACAAGTTCCGTTCCCACGACTTGACGTAAGCCGATTTTCGACGTAAATCGGAATTTATACCCAAATTATACCTAAATTAACACCTTAAGTCACTCACACAACACACAAAGGACATATAAAATACAGTAATTAAATGAAACATTAATAAAAAAAAAAGAAAGAACAACTTCTTATCTTTATTTCTGTGGTCATATTTACGAACCAAACTGCTTAGGTCAAAAGTAGGTTTTTTAAGTAATTTATGGGAGTGCGTCATAACCCCCGAAACGACGTAACTCGAGACCGTCTCAACCCAAGGACCTCCAGTATAGTACTTTCTAGTACGCTTGGGGGTTTGGCTTGGTTTTCCAGCGCATGAGCAGTTGGTGCGCTGTCACAAAAAATCGGACACCTCAGCTTCACGTACACCCTCTGATGGCGAAATTTACATGACACAGGTCCTAACCGACCATCGCGTACTCATGGATGTGAAAAGTATAACACTGGCCTTTATGATTGTATTACCACACCAATTGATCTTAATCTCTTTAAACTTACATAACTTTACAAACAAAAAACGTTTGTAACTTCAAACAAACATAAATTTCCAACAGCTTTGTATAGTATGACGTTGGAGAAATCCATCATATTTTTCAAGGCTGTTTTTGAGGAGTGCCAGACAGATGTGGGCAGATTTAGCTTCAACATGAAAATTTGCAAGCAGTTTTTTTTTTTTTAAATGGCCATGTGCTCCACATGCTGAAGTAGAATTTGTCAACGAGGTGAAAGAAACAAACAGATCGTTACTCAAGACTGGTGAATCAGATGTGACAAAAGCATATGTCCAATGCGGAGAAACAAATATATTCATAAATCCACTGTATGATCAGTTGAAAAAGCCAGCCTTTCATCTTTTCTGAATGTATTTCTTTCACTGGAGATGATCAGCCTTGGATTGAAAGCCCAACAGACCTCCCCAAACCTTTTGCAGACCTTCATCATTTTCATCTTCTGTTTTGAAACTGTAGAAATAATAGCTTAAGCCCTATATTTATGTGTCAGTTCTCCATTCTAGTGGACAAAAGTAAATGAATGAATGAAAGAGATATTGGGCTTTATTCACTATTCACATGTGCAGGACTAAAAGTATGTGTGTCTGAATGGAAAAATCTTTCGTATTATATTCAAGTTTTCAAAAAGGACGCAACATAACCCAATATGACTGCAGACGTAACTGTAGAGATGTCATTTTAATATTTTAGTTCATAATGAAATGTGCATACATAAAATCATACACTTCTACCATTTCAGAAATAATATAAAAATACAAAATGTGAACTTACTGCTGTTGAAAAACAGAAGGTATAATATATTTGAAAGTAATCTACAATAATGGTGTCATCTTTTGTTTGTTCTTTGTTTGGTGCCAATGTAATGCTTCACACATTTCAGACTGGTTACCAGTTTACTGCCAAACAGTGGGCTCTTCCCATATGTAATTATATAATATAATACTTTCATACTTTGTGGCTAAATGGTGTATAATGTCCTGTGTGGTTCTGCAGAGATTCTAACCATGTGCAAAAGGCAAACACTTTTTAGAGGGTTTAACTTATTTAAGTACTATTTATGTGTCTATAAAGCATATGCAGTGGCCTTTGAACTTTTACTTAAAAGTTTAATACATGTACGGATTATAACTTTAATTACAGACTGATGTGTGTATACCTCTCTATATATAATGCCTATAAATTGCCTTATAAATTGTATAAGTTATTCTTTGTACATGCAAAACCAGCAACATAAATAGCATGTTTCCATTTTTGCAATGAATAAATTAGTTTGGCAAGCTGCTACTACATTAATTAATTGTAAAATAACTGTGATTACTTTTACCTGATTTTCACTGTCTATATATACACACTCGTCTTTGCATAAAGACCTTACTGGTGAGAAAAACATATTATGTTTTTAGTGATATATCCATGCATTGTTTTTGTGCCAACTATGCAAATTACAGGGCAGCAACATGTTTTTTTAATGCAAAATTTGCATATATTACACCAGTAACAAAATGCCTTTCTCTTTAAAATCATACATTTCGATAATGTTGATTAAATAGTTGAAAAACACAGCCCTATGTCATACTTATTTCCAACGTGTTTTCTTTAATATACTCCATAAATTTAAAAGATGCTATTGCTCTGTAGGTGAGATTTAATTGCAGTGGTGTTTCACAGTCTAGTAGTATCAGAGGGGTACATCTATTTATAGTCTTATAAGAGTCCAATAGAATTGCATGTAGGGAAGAAAGCCACCGGGGAATACCATATCTAAGATATGTTACTTCACCCTAAATGGGGAAAGTGGCACAAACAATAATTTAAGGTGGGAAAATAAGATTGTGCCTGTGGCAATATTATCACCTTTTACTGCTACCCATAAATCTGGTACAATAATTTGCAGACTCTAAAACATGCGCGGGCTGAATGTATTATCCTATTCTCACTGCTTTCGATCATCTCTTGCACTGATGGTGGATGTAATTCTGCTTTCATTATTACACAGTTATTATATGCCAAGCCATAATTTTGTCTTTAGACATTTTCTAAGGCTTATTAACTTTGATGATCTGACAGCTCTTGTTGGGACTTAGCATGACTTAACAGGAAATTTGTCGTATTAATTATTAGCTTGCACAAGTCAAGGTGAGCAGGGGAATCTGTGGTGAGAGATGACCTACAGCAGCATGATTACCAAAGCGAACAATATGTAGTCATTTTTCCACTGAGCACAAAGACTGAGCAAAGAAGTTGCAGGGCTATGGCCAACAGCTCACTTTAAGATAGTATCTGAGCAGAGTGAATGCACTGCAGACTGCTTAAAGGCATCCAGTGGACTGACATCTGAACTTAACTGAAATCCACTGTCAGGCTCGTGACGATGCTGTCATTAAATTAACCGACTGAGGAGAGGTACACACTCAAGATCTCACAGCAACCGCTGTGGGCCCGACTAATAACAGTCCCAGAAAAAAAGAATGTGAGATTTATTTATTCATGTGTGTGTGTGTGTGTGTGTGTGTGTGTGTTGACATTTCTACAGTCTTTGATTGAGCAACAGATTTATGGAACCAGAGAAAAGCTGCGGAGGGCCAGAGGATAATGGACTGGTTATGCTGCCACTTAGTTTTTTATTAGCAAATGCAAGTTAAGCTAACTCTGTTGTCTGCTTGGTTTTTGGACCCTGACTATCAATCACGCTACCCCCACAACAGGACGTGAGCACCACAACACTAAACTATTAATGTGGTTCACCATGCTGTCCTGAAATTGTAATAAATGCGATAAAACTCTTGTGAACTGACTGCACATTGCCAATGCATCATGAAGTCTATTTACACTAACTCTAATTTAACTGCAGCTGAATGCATTCCAATGCTTTCACTCAGTTAGGTAAACAAAACACTTAGTTATTAATGTGATATTAATATGTTATAAAGCATTAAACAACAGTAAAAAAAAGCAAAAGCTGCATATTAAGAGCTATTTGTAAGAACATAAGAATAATGTGATGGTGTATCTTTAGACATTATAAGCCTCCATTCCCTCAGACATACCACTCACAGAATTAAAAATACAGTGGCAATGTGTTCCACTTGTACATCTCTGTCCTCAGGCAGGGGTCAACAGTATTATCTAAAAAAAGTGCCAGTGTGGGTGCTGTATTTGGGCCTGCCAAAACTCCAGTCAAGTTAAATGGAACCGAAAAAGATGGCAGGTTTTCTGCCAAAAGCACTTCTGTCATCACCGACTTTACATTACAGCATCATTTTCTTTCAGCATTTTATATTTGATCGTATACAGGCAAGCAAGACCTTTGTGATGTGTCCATGTCGTTGTGAAACAGAATAGCGCATGCCCTTAAAGAGACTAAGGGCCAGGTTCAGATCTACACCCGAGTGCATTCTCTGCGCAAGTTTCCCAGCCTTGCAATGTAATTTATCTGGAAAATGCACTCATCCGCACGGAATTCAGCCCTACGTGCACCTAGCCTCAAAATCAATCAAACTCAGCTTTTAAAATGTAACTTTCTTTGAACAAGTTCTAGTTTATTAGAGACAAGCAAACATCCATTGAAATGTGGATGTTTAAAATAGACTAGAACATTCTCTGAAAGAGAGTGCATTTGATTGAATCTTGACTAGTGACGTCACAGCTCTGGTGCTTGCAAAGTTTGTTTGCTGCTACCTCATGCAATTCAATCAAAAAGAGTTTTCTTTCAATATGTTATATTTTATCGGAGACAAGATAAGCTATTCCTTTTGAAATCTGTTCTTTTCATTTTGAAATAGAATACCATATGCCTTAAAAGAGACCATTTGGATCAGGTCCTCTATTGATTACAAAGGAAGCACAGAGCTGTATTCTGCTCCAGAATCACATGGCAACACAAATGGAATGGGGGACTTCACAGGAGAATAAATCTATTTCCTTTGGTTTATGCAAAGCCAAAGACAGCAGCCATTTTTGAGCTGCACTAATTGTTCACTGAAATGGCATCACTGTACAGATTAAAACAGACAGGCTCAGATGCTATTTGACAATGTGTGCAATTAGTGACTCTTCAGTATCATGTGCCTGTATTTGTTGTTTTTTTTTTGTGCATGTTTTCTCTGGAACACTACCCAGTGTCAACTTTCACAGTGCATGTCTGCAGGAGTAATGCATTATATTCTAATTATTACTTAGTACAACTTGTCTGCTCCATCTACTGGCGATTCATAAAATTTAAGTCCTCAGTATGATAAACTCATTAAGGACTGACCTCACATACACCGCAGAGAGTGCTACGGAAATCTGTGCTCCGAGCTGAATAATTCCTGTTTGCTTTCACTGAGCTCGGCTCTTGCGTTCTATGAAGGTCTTGCTCGTATTGCTTAAAGACATCTTAAAGAATGCAGAAATGCAATCGGAATGGAAATGGAACATTTTACACATTCATGTCTGAGCTAATGTGCCATTCTTAGTTTTGATGGTATTTTATATGGAGAGGTTCTTATGTTTTGTAGAGCTTTCAAAATTTCACCGAATGAACATTTTTGATGGTGGGCTAGGGGACAGCTAACAGGAAACATCAGTAGACCAGGTAATATGCCTATCTTGTCAGCAGCTATCAGACTTAAAGGGATGCCTACACTTTCAACAAAAATGTGTTATTCAAAAGCTTTTTCTGTGTTTGAAAGTCACAGCATAAAACTAGCAAATGAAAACACATCAGGATTTTCAGGATCAAGTTGTTTCAATTCAAGAACTGTTTTGAAGGAAGATGATAAATGTAGCAGTAAAAAAAAAACATTAAATCACAAAATGAGTTCTGCCAATTAGAAGGTGAAAGAATATCTACAGCCCTCTGTGTTGCCCTGCATTCCAATGAATATGAGTCTGCATAGTGTCATTCAAGCATGAGACAAAGGCCTGTTTCACCCTCAATCCCCATACAGCGTGCGTGCGTGTGTGTGTGTGTGTGTGTGTTTGTGTGTGTGTGTGTGTGTGTGTGTGTGTGTCTGTTGGACCATCAGATTAATAGCATACTTTTTACCACCAGAGTTGGCACCTCAGTCTTGTGAAAATCTAGGGAACCAAAATAAATTCGAACAACAAAACATATAAAAGCCTACAGGGCCAGGGCAACATTGAGCCAGACCAATAGTTGGCAATGCAGTGCCTCTTTACAGCCCATGTGCAGGTGAACCAGCAATGGTGCCCTGGTCCTCACATGGAGTATTGGTCCTCACAGCTCTGGTGAAAGCCCTGCCTCTAGTGGCCTAAGTATCTTAGAAGACATCTTAATGTTTGTTTTTATTTTGCGGATACATTACATTACATTATATTAAAGGCATTTGTTAGACACTCTTATTCAGAGCGACTTACAAGGCAAAGTGCATAAGAATTGTACAAAAAGTGCAAACATAACCCTAGAAAGGCGTAAGTCCACAGATGACAGAATAGGTCAGAACTCCCCTATAGACTAATCTAGTAAAGGAGAAAATTAACAACAACAACCCAGGTTAAAAACAAATTCCAGTTAAAAAGAAAAACAGATAAGTGCAGAGACATTACAGAGAGCAAGGTGGGGGGGGGGGGGGGGGGGAGGTGCAGCCTGAAGAGGTGAGTCTTCAGTCTGCACTTGAAGGTGGTTGGTGTCATTACAAACAGACCACATACATAACAAACGATATAATGATCAGAAAAATGTAAGCCTCCTCTGCCAGTAATGAGAGCTCTAGAAGTGCACAAACAATAGGCCTAAGGTGGTGATGACCTACACTTTGAATATTGTTGGGATTTTTATTTCACCTAAATATTGCCAAACAAATTCATGGACATCTTTTGAAAGGCCATACCTTACACTTAAACTTAATGGAGACACAAGTACAGTGTGGAACTCCAGGTTAAAATAAATGGTTAAAATAGCCTGACATAAGCTGTACTGCATTTGCGTGACATGGAGAGTGATGTCTGATCTGAGCTGTTTCCAGGGTTTAATGGGTATCTTTTCTGATTTATCTTCCTCTGAAAAAGCATATTGCAAGCTCACATGTAAGCAAAATAAACGGGTAACTACAGGCTTTCTGCGGGGAGGTCCAAATATCGCACTGAGCTGCCTGTGGAGCCATCTTTGCCTGAAGGGTCACCTTCTATCTATTCTGTATTTTTGGTGAATTATTACATACAGTAAACTACTATACAGCACTCAAATGCAGTTACCTTCAAAAGGATGAATGTTTAAAGTAATTAAGGCCCCACAGAGTAAAAGTAAAGGCTTGTGAGAACTGAATAAGAGGCAATGCAGAGAGATGGATGAAGAATGCGCAGTGTCCTATTGAGTGGGAAGCAAACTCAATACAGCATGCTTTAATTATGAGGAAACAAAAAAAATGCTTACCACAAAATCTGATTTCTGTTCTTCCACAAAGCAGGAGTGCTATCACAGAGCCCTTTCTCAATGAGGATCATTTAGATGCCGTCAGCATCTCTCAGGCCTGCAGTGTGAGATCACTTTTATTAGATTCATTTTTCTGCCATAATAAAATCATGGTGTTAATGCCTAACACAGTAAAAAAAAAAAAAAAATCAACAGCTGTTTTATCACATTTATTCTTAGAGCAAAAACGATGGCTTCTGCGCAGTAAAAACAAGCCTCGCTCGTCTGGGGCTTCATCCTGAGATGGTAGGGTCGGAGCATAAAGCTGAGAGGTGGCATGGATCACATTCCGCACAGAAGCCATGGTGATTTACGTGATTTCGTGGCTGTAAAGAAGATGAAGGGACAGAGCCACACGCTGAGGCTTCACATTAATCCTCTGAGTTGTGTATACCTGCCACGCCTCAGATTGACTGGTCTGGTTCTGCAGATCAACGTGTAGTTTCTCTTGAACTTTTCCCCTTGTATGTCCCATTGCAGCAACCCGATCACACAGACCATCTTGCTGTTCCTGTATGTCGTACAATGAGTAAGTGTTCACGCACTACACTGAGGATTAGATCCAATCAAATTCGCTTAGTCGCTTTAAACCAAACTGATTCAAGTCTCCTACGGCATATGCCGTTCTGTCTTAAAATGAAAACAGGACATGTTGGCTCAAAGAAATACTCATGAAAGTGGGCCTGTATTTCAATTAAATCAAGCACAGGCCCACTTTCATGAGTATTTCTTTAGTTGAAAGTTGTGCTGGAGTAGATCTTTTGAAAGACTAAGCGTGTTTGATTTGGCCTAGAGGTAACATATTCATTGTCAAGGACAAGCTTTTCATCCAACAGAGTCATTAGCAGTCATATTTTCAACAAAAACACAATCCATTTTGAAGCCTGAACGTCTTATGTACAATGCAATAATATTACAATTTCAGTGAAATAATTAAAATTTAATAAGAAAAAAAAGAAATGAGAAGCTGAATCTTACATAAAAGAAATAAAACTGTTATATTTAACAGATGAGGCAAGTTTGAAAAAATTGGGAGGAACTATTTGTGAATGACTGGTTATTTAACATTTATTTTTAATTTCTTCTCATTCAAATACTTCATAATGACATATGTGAGTTTATAATATAAGCATGCATGCAAATTACAATTACACATAATTCTTCTTTTTTCTCATTTAAACCTGCCAAGGCTGATCCCAGTTCATGGAGTGTGTTGAGTATGGTATAAGAACTCCACCCCCGGACTGTGATTTCAAAGGCCCACTTCGCAATTTTACTCAGAGAAAGGTATCTCCTGTCCATTAAGTTACAGAGCGAAGGTACCGAGCGAGAATTGTTCTCACATCTAGTTACATCTACTCCTACATCCCAATTTTCTGCTTCCATTTCATGAGAATGTCTTTGAGTAAGATCAGGAAGTATGTTTGGCTGAAGAGTGCGTTTTAAAATCGGATGGATCTATGCTGGTGCGTGCTTGGATGAGTCACGGGTCGGATGCTGCGTTCAGGCAGGAACACGAGCAGAATGCGCTCTGGACCGCCGCACAGTGAACACACTCTAATGACCGCATTAGCGGATCCATATACATAAGTTACAGCATGATACACATTTGTTCATTTGCCAGTGACGACTCCCTTATTTACTGCCAAGTCTGCAGTCTGCTCCTCAGAGATAAGGGTGGCATTAACGGCAAATTCTCAAATGTGTCTAATACTGTAACGTGCCTATCTCACTGCTGATGAAAGCCATGGTGCAGATGGACTGCTTTTAAATAACCACTTAGATATAACAAATATTTGGCTGGATTGTACACTTATTTTAAAGAAATGATGCCACTACTGATCCATGAAATATGTTCTGTAAATATTTAATTCATTCTGATTAAAAAAAGTATTACTGAATCTACAAAACATTGTTTGACATTGCTTTGTTTGTTTAGTTTCTGTGAAACATTTGGGAAAGTTTGGTTACCTTGGCAACCTTTTGGTACCATTAGTCTGGTACACACATTGACAGATTTTTTCAATTGTCCTTTTTGTGAAATAAAAACCACCTGGTGCACATACTCATCTATCGATCTGATAGGATTTCTGGACAGCTAAATGTTCACTGAGTGTCTTAATTCAGGTCCATATATTTATATTTTTAGCTGGTCGATTCAGGCTCTGTCTGTCTCATTCACAGACACAGAGTAAACAGAATGCATCGCTCTATGTGTTATATCAATGAAATTATCAATATAAATCCAGTTGCATTAAGTCTGAAATTCATAGCTAAAATTGGATTTTGCACTCCCGTTTCTCCTCTTCTGCCTTCATACTTCAACAATATTCACTTCAACGGTATGAACAGATAAGCTCAGTGCATAAAGGAAATTGATTGGCTGATATTTACCGTATTCCAGTCAATACAGCCTTAAATGGATCCCCCTAATACCACCCCCCCCCCACCACACACACACACACACACACACACCCCCCCCCCCCCCCCCCCCCCCCAGCAAGTACTTTTTATAAAAATACATTTGCATGATGGAGAACATGAGATATTGACCGAGGGAAGAGGGAAAAAATTGATTTCGAATTATATGGGTCACAGTTCAGCTCTCCATTTGTTACGATGTAACTGGGCATGGGCTACATCAGCAAGCCTGTAAAACAGGGCGGGCTTGTTTGAGAGGGAACGCTGGAGAGAAAAAGCACATGTATTGATGTATGACCTGCTCGGCCTTCTATCCTGCAGCCTGACTGCAGATGGACTATCTCGCTTACCGGTACACGACAGTCCAGCTGACATCTCAAAGAGTTCTCTTAATGTATCCTTAAACCTTCTGGCATCTCATGAATAAGGCATAGGGTCCAGTCAGCAGCCTGTTGGAGGAAGAGTGACTCTCTCCCATCCATCACTATCGGGGCCTGCTCTCAGGCCCGGCTCGCTTGGTCTGTGCCGGTCCGTCTGCTGTTTGTAAACAGGGATATGAAGCTTTGGGAGGTGGGGGTTGGGTGGCTGACGGTTTGTAGCAAATTTAGGATTTTCACCAGTTCTTCCTTGGTGAGGCTGAGCTAATTGTTTTTTTCTTTCTAAAAAAGAATCAAAATAAAAAAAATAATGACATGAAGTCAAGAAGTTACAACTTAAACTGAACGTTTGGTCTCTGGCAGCCTCCATGAAGTTTCCTGGAAACCTACACATGGATTCACAGGTTACAAATAATGTCTGTGCCAAACATCCAGGCAACACATTGCAGCGCATTTACTCTGAATAGGGTAAGATACACCTGTTCATCTCCATAGGGCTGTCATTAAACCATGCCCGTGGATTCATGTCAAACTGTTTAAATACGCTGCACTAAGTGTGTCCACAAAATCCAAATACTTTACATTAAGTGCTAATGCCTTGAAATGTAAACACTACATCTGTACCAGGCACAGAGGGGAGGCTGTGCTCTGGCCAGCTGCATCTTTAAAGTAATGGTTACACTGACATTAAATGTTCTGATAGTTTACATTTTTTACATGCAAATTACATGAAAATATTGGCAAAGTGAGCAACACAAATACTCACAAACATACTCACAAAGTGTATTGCAATTTAAGTACAGCACAACAAAGTAGCAAATATAAGTATGCATGTGTGCTATTCATTGATTTATTTTTGATGGAGTTTTTTTTTTTTTTTTCAAAATGTTTTCCATTCATTTGTTTAAATTACTGTACAACACTAAGTGATAACATTAAAATCTGTTCTATTTTGTATCTTGGAATCTCACAATCTGTTTTTCTGCAGAGCAATATCTCCCAAATGCTGTATTTTGGATGCAGTTATAACAGAAGGTAGAATTGCAATTTACCATAAACTCAAAGCTTCATTGTTGAGCTAGTTCAAAATGTTTTTGCAATTCATCACCCCTAAGGAAATCTCGAAAGAAAATTCTCTTTAAATTTGGGCTTATCATGTTTCCTGTGTCTGCCATCTTCAGGAATGTGACACTAGACAAACTACAAGGTGAAAAGCTCGCTGTCAGTCTTTATCTGTTCAGGAAAAGCTCACTGTCAGTCTTTAGCTGTTCAGAAAAAGCTCACTGTCAGTCTTTAGCTGTTCAGGAAAAGCTCGCTGTCAGTCTTTAGCTGTTCAGGAAAAGCTCGCTGTCAGTCTTTAGCTGTTCAGGAAGAGCTCGCTGTCAGTCTTTAGCTGTTCAGGAAAAGCTCGCTGTCAGTCTTTAGCTGTTCAGGAAAAGCTCGCTGTCAGTCTTTAGCTGTTCAGGAAAAGCTCGCTGTCACCCGTGATTATTTGAAAAACAATTGCAGTTCAGAGACCAACATATGAGCATTGCAGTGATAGTGGTATTGCTGTTGAGTTATTAAAACCCATAAAATAATCTGATTTGACCCAAAAGAAAACAAAATGGAGACAAATGTTACTGGTGTGCTAGCTGAGATGTCTGGCCACTGTAATTTGTCACTCTCCCAACGTTCTTTGCGCAGAGCAGGCAGTTAGCCTTTAGCCTCAGGCCTCCATTTAAATTCTTCTCCCCAGCCTTCTTTACTTTCACTGACTATTTAAAAACAGCAGTAATAGTTTTATTTCTGAAGCAGCACCTCTTAGTCATCATAAATAAAACCCATTTTGCCATGCTTGATGAATTTAGCATGTCGATCCATGATTTTGGGCTCCAAATTAAATCTGTTTTAGTCATAGTCTTGGATTACATGTTGTCAGTCGAAGCTCATGTTAAGAGCATTTTTAAGCCTCTCACTGGTTAGGGTAAGAAGGAATCTGAGATGGGGAATGAAGCCAGATTGAATGACAGCACTTATATCTTCTTTTTTCAAAAGGGCTATACTTGTAACAAGCATGCTATAAAATAGAGATAAACTCACACATGTAAATGTTAAAGTTTTTTTTTTTTTCAGATTCAGTTTTTGTTGCAAGAATTAGAGGCAGTGGCAGTTTTCATGAAAGGATAATCATTAAAATCTATCCCCTCCATTCAATACCAAACACATTTCTGTACAATAAGTGAGCGTGCTAAAATGGGATTATTTCACATAAACAGGACTCTTGGATTTGCCAGAGGGAACATAAATATCGATTTATTTATTTGGGTCATCTAAAAAAATATAATCAATCTCTTGCCTGCAGGGATGCCAGAAACAACATTATGGGCTCTGAGATATAATTGAGATATTACTGTAATAATGTGTCATCCTGAATGTAAATGCCAGTACTGCTAGCAAGTATTCACACTGAATATCATTTATTATAATTGTTTAGATTTCTAGATTTTAAATTGTGGAATATTTTGACAGAAATTATACCCATAAATATATTCACAGAAATGTGTGTGTGTGTGTGTGTGTGTGTGTGTGTGTGTGTGTGTGTGTGTGTGAGTGTGCGTGTGTGTGTGTGCGTGTGTGTGCCTGTGCGAGCCTGTGCGAGCCTGCGTGCGTGTGTGTGAGTGTGTGTGTGTGTGTGTGTGTGTGTGTGTGTGTGTGTCGGTGTGTGTGTGTGTGTGTGTGTGTGTGTGTGTGTGAGTGTGTGTGTGTGTGTGTGTGTGTGAGTGTGTGTGTGTGTGTGTGTGAGTGTGTGTGTGTGTGTGTGTGTGTGTGTGAGTGTGAGTGTGTGTGTGTGTGTGTATGCAAATAAGTGTATAATGTGTTTAATATAGTAGCAGACTATTCAGTACTGGAGGTCATATCTAAAATTGTAATGAAGGCCTCTTTCTTGGACAGTAAATGTCATGGTCCAGTTTATTTTCTGTCATGCACTACAGGGTATGCTGACGTGAAGTGGAAGTCAGGTTTTTATAAATGCACACCAAATTGCAATCGTCTTTCTATCAACAGCAAACCTTGTGGCTCTCTCTGTTGTAAAAGATAGACAAACCAAACTATGTAACCAGCCATCAGTCATACCTGCTCCATCCAGCCCAGGGTCACAGGTTGGCTGGAGCCTATCCCAGCATCCACTGGGCAAAAAGCATGAAGACACCAACCTAAACTGCATGCGTTTGAACCATGGGAGGAAACTGGTGAACCAATTACAGCCCCTCCCCAACTTATGACCTATGCAACTTACGATCATCCGTACATGCGACCAAAAAAATATAAAACGATGAAATATGAACCGAAGAATCTTAAATTCAAGGTAAAAAAAAAAAACACAGAATCATATGAAATGTCAATTAATAAAGCTGGGTAATAAAATTGAGATAATTATCATAGAAACTGAGTGGGATAAAAGAATAATGTACAAGGTACACAGCTTTAATACAGCTGGTTAATTAAAAGTGAGATAATCATAATAGAAACTGACTAGGACAAAAGAATGCTTTACAAGGTATACGACTTCTGCCTGCCATGCTAACATATGTCCGACTTCCATGAGCGGTTGGTCAGAGCGGAAGCCGGACATATGTCGGGGAATGACTGTAAAAGCCATTGCAGACAGGGAGAGATGTAGGCATGTACGACTCCACACCGAAAGGGCAGAGTCATGTTGAGAATCAAACCTGGGCTCTCTCTCACTACGTGACCACAATCCTGCATTTGCTCCACCTTCATACACTTCACTTGCAGAATGGAGTTTGATAAAACAAAAGGTCGGGAGGATAATTCTCAGGTAACCCTTCGACCTATCACAACCAACCTTTCTGGTCCTGTGCAAGCATATAAACGCCACATACCTCATCTCCCATCATGCTCTGCGTTTCTGGCATCCCTCCTCTTCCTCAGTCTCCATCTTCCTCCTTTCCCTCTCACACAACCCAACCAATGCTGCTCCTCCCCGTCTCTTCCAGAGGGGGATTTCTCCTCACCTACAAGGACAGCTACTACTCTCCCCCTTTGGACTCCAAAGCCCAAGACCATTCTCTGTCTGCACCTCATACTATTCCTGACCAATAAATCCATCCTAAATGCACTCTCGTTATCTGAGAGTTTGATCTACTGAAACGCACTGAGGGGAATCCTTTTTAAAACCTGGATATACTCTCGGTCTTAGTCTACAGAAGAGCAGACCTTGCAAGCTCATTTTGCCTACAGTTCATAAAAAACTTCTTGTTCAGTGAAAATACTGTTAATGTCGTGTCACGTTATAGCTGAGAATTCGTTTTTAATTCGATTTAATTCTGTCCTCAGTTCTATCGGTAAGTGCGTCACCTCCTTCTGGGTGAAGATTGTAATTGAAGTTTTCAAGGCTGCAGCAGAAAATGGATTGAGCACCAGCATGTGAATGTTCTGCTCTGCCAGCAATGTCATACCTGATAACGATGATCTGTGATCTTACCTCTTATTGTTTATTATTCTGTTTGTTATCGGTCTCTGAACAGAGAGACTGCTGACGGTCAGTATCCAGAGTGCTGGGGAGGCATCCCTCTCTGAAACCTTTTATTGGCCGTAATCAATACTATCTCATCTACTTTAGAGGTCCTGTGCTTCAGCATAAAACACTATCACCGTTGGCCTGCAATACTGGCGTGCCCTGTCTGTTTGATTCTATAGCCAATGTCAAGGTTTTTATACTCATGACATTTTCTCTGTAATGCTGCCATAAATTATGATAGCAAACCAGTACAAGATGACAGTTTTGTTCTACAATCAGTGGCAAATTCCTTTATTCATGTTTGAAATGATAAAGCTGTCCATTGCACAAAATGTACAAAAAATATGTTGTCTGTTAAAAGCCCTACCAATGCTGAATCATCCATGTAACGCTCTAAGAGGAGATTGAAAACCCACCAGTCTGTCCTGAGGGCTTCCAGCCATGTGATGTTGACGTTTTACTTTGCAAATGATGCTGCACAATGATCAACTCCAATCAAGTCATTGGTGAACATCGTATCACTTTAGCTATGAAAGACCTCCTGCGATATATGCTCTTGAATTCATTAAAGATGTGATGTACCTATCCATATATATATATATATATATATGGTGCTTTGCCACATTCATGTTATAGGAATGTGATAATGACATTGCTTTCAGCGATTAAATTAATAAAACATTCACACTTTCTCCAGTATAAATGAGGCTAATGACTGAAAGGTTTTTGAATCCTTGTGATTCAGTAACTCTGTTTTAACATTTTCAGTCTCACTTTTCCCCCGCCCTCTCTGATCAGATAACACTCACCATGTCACCTACTGTCATTAGCAGAAATTTTACTAAATCTTCTGGAAACCACCTGAAGACAGAATATACTCATTAGGGCAGATAGGAAGGGAAACGGTTTCCAGGTGGACTGTGACCATGGACACCAATTAACTCTGTTGTTTGACAAGAGAGCTAACCAATAGCTTTGAATGAGGTACGGGCTTCCTGCCCATCCTGAGCCAATGAGTATTGATTGATCAAGGAGGGTACATCATCTTGACACTGCCAGTGACACTGTTGGGTAGATTAGCCGCTGTTCCTGCTGTTTCTCTCCTCACTAAGCGCTGCACCTCTCTTCTTCTGCTGACCATAACAGATTCACAGTCCCTGGGTGATGTCAATCACACTGTGCCCTTGTGATGAGAATTTCATGATATGAGACAAGTTGGCCAGACTCAACCCAATCTCCCTAGTGGTTTTCTAGGTATGTGGAATTCAGCAAGGTGTAGATTTTATTGCATATTGGCATAACAGTTATGATTATCCCATAGAATCATAACCATTTGACTTTGCTGGCTCTTCTAGCTTTGTCAACAACTATGTATTATATCATATTGACGGAACGTTTGAATTACATTTGGATATTCCTGTGGCCAACAACTAAACACTGTCATTCAGGACAGGAGTTTCTCTGAGCGTTTAAATTCATTGGGAATCAGATCAGGATGTAGCCTCAGTGTCGCTTCCAGCGCCCAAAAATACGCCGTGCTGTTTAATATGTGGAGACGTATCTGAGTGGTGTTGATTAAGTGCATTACCCCCAAAAGGGATACAATGCACTTAAACATGCTTCGCCAGCCAAATGAGAAATGTGTGTTCCCATGCTGGAGCCAGATCATATTAAATTGAAGAAAAGTAGGCTGGATGTCATTTTAATCCTCCGCTTCAGCATTAAGGGCTGCAAAGTTATTAACACCTTGAAAAAAAAAATAAATCTGCTTAAATTTTTTTTTTCAGCTTTATCATTGCATGTTGGAAATATTAATATCAAAGAGCTGTGGGCAGTTGTTTCTAAAAAAAAAAAAAAAAAAAATCCTTCCTTGGATTTCTGTCATGGAGGAACCTGAAACAGAAAATCTATTTAATCATCGGCAGTGTGCTCAAGGGGAAGCTCTTATTACACCCTAAATAAAACCTTCCATCGTAGTTCACACTCACATTAAATCTTTTTTTTTTTCTTCTTTTTTTTATAAATGTAGCAATTTTTTTTTTTTGGTGTTTTCCTGAAAGCTAACGAGACACGTTATAATTACTGATGTGAATCTGTCATGCAATGGAGATTTTAAATGGAAGACCCATTTCTGGTCGCTGTTAATATGTTAATGCAAGGGGTCTTGTAACACTTATGTCTTCACATTTGTGAGTTCTCTGGGACTACACGTCTGTTCTCTGGGGTATTGCTGCACTTAAGCCCACCTGCATTGTAAATCAGTCTAGATAAGAGCGTTAAGTAAATACATTGTATGTAACAACTTCCTACAGACATCTGATTCATTAAACATGAAATACCTGCAATATTTACATGCTAAAGGGGGTCGGGGTTGGGGGGGGGGGGGGGGGGGAGTCTGAAAAGAAATGCTCAGAAAATGGAGAAGGCAAGGCTTGCCTTTAATAGGTCCTGAATGGCCGCTCAGTGTCGGAGCCAGGGCCTTTCTACATCGGCATACACAGCCAGGGGAGCCCTGAGCTCAGTGTGGTGCAGAGTTCATCACAGCCATGGAGGTGTTTGTGAGGTACTGTCAATGATGCTGCCGGGCAATGTGTTGTTTCTGTCATTTTAGTTTCAGGGTTGATTCGACTTTTGTTCGTGTGTTTGGTTTTTTTGTTCTGGCTCCCTGCCCGTGTGCTTTTGTTTTCATTGCCCGGTTGTGTCTGCCCTGCCTTCTGTCTCGTTACCTGTTACCTTGATTGCTGATTTGTTCAACCTTCCCATTGTCTCATTCGCTTGTTTGTCAGTGTACTTATACCTTGCTTGTTCTTTGTTACGAGTTCGTCTCAGTGATTCTGTTATGTTTTGCTACAAGCCTTTTCTCTCTGTCTGCGTAGCCTGCCTGTTCTGACTCATGCCTGTTCTCCGTTAATGATTTTTTTGGATTAGTTTCTCTGCCTGATTTCCGTGTCTATCTGATTCTTTGACTTTCGTCTGCCCGCTTTTTGTCTTTGCTCTCTGGACTGCGTTTCTGTACTTTTGCTGTGACTTCTCGGTTTTGATCTTTGCCTGGCTTTTGCTTTGATTTTCGGATCGTGATTTGGCTGCTTGATAAACTCCGGTTTATTATTAATCTCTGTCTGCACCTGATTACTTTCTCGAGTTCTGACATACTCAGATATGTGAACATATGAGTGCTTATACAACATCTGTCTGATTGGATCTAGCCAGTCTAGTCTTACCAGGTGACCACACTGGGCCTTTCAAAGGACATTTGCAACTCAAGGAAAGCAGACTGTAGTCTCTTCAAGGGCATTGAAGCCATTCTACATCCGAATGAGAAGGTTAAACTCCAAAGAACGTATTTGCTTGTCTCCAATGAAATAGAACGTGCTCTAAGAAAACGATGCTTTAATTTAATGTCTATTTTGATTGAGATGCACTTGCCCCGAAGCTGAGCCCTGAAGTTATTTTGAATCCACCCTCCTTGTGATTTAGGGATTTGTATTTCGTTTCTTTGCACATATGTGCTCTGCATGATCATATTTAAAGAAATTAGTAAGAAATTAGAAGATCTGATGCTACTTTTATGTCCCCTGAGTTCAAACAACAACCATGAGTTATATTCTGTGTCAGTGAGGTACGCATTGTCTCATAAATAACTTTTCAGCCATTCTTTCCAAACCAAGCATTCAAATGGAAATGTATTCATTAGTCTATCCTTGGGTACCGGCAGAATCCGTTCCTGTAATCATCCTGTAAGGATACAGTGGAGACTCTCTTAAAGCTTTCAAAGCCAGTATCAGTGAGGATAGGGTTTCAGTAATCCTAGTAACAGAAGGAGTGGATTACTCTCTGGCCAGCAGTTATTTGTGTTATAGTGAAGGGAGACTACTGCTATACTAATAGTAGTATAGTTGTAGGCTCTATTCTCTTTACTACCAGTTATACAGCTGCACTCCTACATCGGCTGTTACCACCAGTATAATTGTAGTCTCCCATCATATTTCATGAACAATAGTAATGGTAGTGCTGGAACTAGCTTTATACCATCAACCAACTTATTATCAATTGTGCAGGCATTTTAAAGCAGCATTGAAAGAAAACCATTTCTGAATCATAACTTTTTCATTTTTGTCAAACACATCTTTGTTGGTGTCATAATACCTGAATCACATTCTCTGTACTACAAAAGCATGAATCACAATTTGCTTTTTTTTATTTTAAAGCTATATTTTTGTATATGAATGTGACTTAATTTTAAGCAGCAGAAAAACACACTTCTGCTGTTGATTGAGCTTCAGGCTGATTTTAATACATACACATTCTCAGCTGTATACACCCTCATTTCCAGCTCAGTTTATAAAGGTATATTTTATAACCTGTTTCACGAAGGAAAAATCTATTTTGATTAGATAAATACATACTTAAATTGTGTCTGATCAAGGTGTCTCGAAATCTTTGACTGCAGAAAATCGGACTAGGTTGGGTTCGCCCATGTTTGGTTTCTCATTCTGAGCAGTTACTAGCCTACCGTAATATAGAGGTAGACATTTTCTTTAAATGATCCAGTCATACAGCTTTTATGAAATGACACATTTGATCAATAATCCATCAGTCTGCAGCGGTATTCACTCACCTGTGTCTCATGTCTTTATTGTTCATTCTTGCCATACATGGTTGGTCATCATTTTAATGGTTGTGAGGCTCAGACATGTCAGCTCTGATGTGAAGTATCCATTCTGAAATGTCAATATTGGGGCTTAATCCCTAGGGGATCATGACATAGTGAAGACATTCGTTTGAGGCTCGCTTGGGTCTCTGTGCTTGGTTCTTGACATTAAGAAGTTTAATGGATGGAGTAATAGCCATGAAGTGTGCTAGGTTCCTGTCAAACAGGTGAACATTATATTTCGCAGCACCAAATAAATTCAAGTCCGCTCATCTCTATGGCATACCCAATCTTTAGGACTGCTTGACCCGATATATTTCCGTATCAAATTCGGTAGATTGAAAACGGTTTTGCACAATGATCCATGCCCAGAAAATTAGCAGGCTGGTGAAAGCAGGGCCGGCCCAATGCACAAGTGACCTAAACGCCTGCTTAGGGCCCCTGTGGCCACAAGAGGGCCCCCAAGAGCACTTGAAATGTCCCACAAGAGAGCTCAAAATGTTTTTTTTTTTTTTTTTTTTTGGTGATATATTATGTCAATGGTAAATCGTACAAAAACGCCATATTATTTTAACTGGCTGGCTAGCTAATACTACTGGTTTAATCAATTCCTGCTGCCTCTATCAGAGCTAGTGTCACGTTCATGCGCACGCGCACCGTAAGGGACGTTAACCGCATTTTGATGCAAGCACAGTCAGACTGACTAACGTTAGGTTAAAGTCCTCTGGCAGCAGCGAGGCGGTGGGTTCATAAAGTCTTGGGCCTGGGTGAAAGTATGAGTAAATAATTGTGCCAAGATGCACAGTCTTCTTGCATGCATTACAAATGTGATGTAGCTATCCTGTTGTTAAAGATCAAAATCACAGGGTGCTATTTTTCCATTTTATGTGTATTTCCTTGGGTAAAATCAGATAGTGAAGATTTAATGCAGTCACATAACTCCTGTTTCTCTGAAGTCACCAAACCTTTAGTATGATGTGCATGGAATGTGTAGTTTTCCATTGTAGTTTAGATATCAAATCATAACCTGTCCTGCAAAATGAATAAAAGTAATTTTCAACATCATGTTTAATACATAGGACTGCCTTGTTATATCAGTTACTTTTCTTATAATTGAGTTTGCCCGTCGCATCATCACATTTGATTAAATCAATAACCGGCAAGAGAGGAAGAGAGGCCTTGTCACAAACATTTATTAAATTTGAAATATGTAAAGCATTTCTTTCATTACTTGATGAATGCGGTATGAGCCGCAGTGAGACGCCGTCCAATTAGCATTGCTGTGGGGTGTTATGCTCTTTCATTTCAGGTGGTTCACAATGTTTTAATGAAAACCAAGCTGAGGCTGTCTGATCAATTTTGGCTGGATTGGGAACAATATGTACTCTCCCCCCTAGTCTTACCTGTCACTCTTAATTTTCCCTCTCATCTCCAGATAAACAAGAACATGCACCGGGCTGCGGTTTCACCAACTCTTATCAATACAATTTCCCTCTCATTATTTTGTGGGATTTTTTTTTTTTTTTTGGCACAATCTGCTCATATTTTTCACCACTTAATGAGAGAAACCTTAATGTATTCTTCGAATCTACATATTAGCTGAAAGACGTCAGACACCCCTGTGGAAATTTTTGTTAAATTAACCTTTAATTAAATTAAATTAACCTTACTTATATCTAAAAGCACGTGCCACACATAATATGTTCAGTATCAGTTTCAGGTAGAAAGTTTTTTGCAACTGCTAATATTTCAAAACTTTGTTTTTACATTTTTCTGCATTTGAACTTTGAACACATACAAGGGCCATGCCTGTGTGAAAAGATTTAACCAATTTAACCAAGATTCATTCATTGTGAAAGATCATACCTGCAATTTACATCTCAGAATTTTTCTTTAGATTAATTGAACGGTAACTGATTGAGTCAACTCACAAGTGAAAACATCAGATCCTATTCTTATTAAATACATGCTTTAAATTTGTTGTGTGCAGAAAATTTAATTTGAAAATATGTCAATCACCTGTTATGAAGCAGAGCAAAAGGGTTGAAGTACTAGTTGTTCTCATGTGTGCAATTCTCCTATTGTCCAGTAGTGGCCACTTGAGAGCAATGAGACTGATGAACTCTTGGCCAGCCTAGATTGCTAGCATGCAAAGAAGAAGAAAACACTCCGGCTGCGTTCCAATACTTTTTTTTCCTCATCTCCTCCTTTCCTCCCCTCCTTTCCTACCCCGGAAATATTCCGGAAATATGTGGAGGAAAGGAGGGGAGGAAACAATTGGAGGAAAGGAGGAAAGGAGGAGGCAAGATTGCGCTTTGGAACAGTGGAGGAAAGGAGGACACATAATCAGCTTCCGGGCACGGAAGAAAGGAGGAAAGGAGGAGACGAATTTGAGTATTGGAACGCAGCCACAGAAAGAAGAAAAAAAACACTCCTTCTCTTAAAGTACACAGACTCCAAGACTAAACATGGTTCCCTTCTCTGCAGCAGGCATTTATTTACTTCATCAAGCATGGACTGAAAAAGCTGACTCTGTTTGGCTGGTGCCAACTTACTGTCTTTAAAGGAGGGAGTTTTTTTATTTACAGCAAAGATTGACGTAGCTAAGGTCTGACAACATTATCGTCTGTCATAGAAGTAACTTTTAAGCAGTCAAAAGCAGGACTAAGCACTGAGATGTTATGATTATTTTCTATTGTTGTTGTTGTTTAAGTACCTTTTTAAAAAGACGAAACACTCATCGATAAGAAGGCAGCCCCCCGTTGTTATTGGGTACTGCTAACAAAAAAAATAAAAAATACTTGTGCCTTGACAATTAATCCTAAATCCACCCAGCAGTGAAATTTGAATTTGTCAAGGCCAGCTAGGGAACAGGAACCTTTTATCTCCCTCCGCCTGGAAAATGTAAATTCCTGTGGATGTACATGGAAAGCTGTATTTAATATTTTTCTTTGCCCTTTTTATTTTATTATGAGCTCAGGGTACAATAATGTAATTCCCCTATCTCATAATAACATAAAATTGCATTTTCTGTATTTTATTTAATTGTGAGCTCTGGGCATTCACATTCCATGTGGTACAACACTTGCATGAACTTTCTAGGTCAACAGGCCAAAATCATTTAAATTCATCGGTACCCTTTCAGCAAGGAGACAAAACCTTTCATTGTAGTTGTAATTGCTCAAGACGTTTCTTTGTGTTTGTGGGAGAAATGGAAATATAGCCGGCTTAAATAAAAACGCTGTGAATTGGCTGCTGCAACATGCGAATATAGTATGGAACTTGAACAAAAATAACCTGATATCAAAACCAAGGAGGGAAACTAATCACCAACAATTTTCTTTACCCAATTACTTTCCAGAGAGCAAAACATCATTGTTGCAATGACAAACTCTTTTTGATCTCCGCAAACTTTTATATGGCCACTAATGAACGCGAGTGTGGATGTGTGTGCTTACCTGATGTGTTTTGCCATGTGGCAAGATAGTTTTGACTGGCACTTGAACTGTCAGCCATGAGACACTTTAACTCTTTTTTTTACATCCCGTCTCCTGGGAAACAACACGTACAGTATAATTTAATTGGTCTATTGTATATAGAAAGGCTGGCAGTGACTTCTGGATCAACAGAAGATATTTTGAATTTAGAAATCAGCACATCATTATGTGAGAAGGAGACCAGGTTACAAATTCGCATGACCGTTTTGAAATACATCTTTAAAAAAAAAAAAAAAAGTGCTGGAAAGAATCATGATTTAGAAGGCTGTTGTGGCATTTTGAATTTTGAAAAGGGAATAGATTGACACTGGGATAAATAAAATAACAGATGCATTTATTTTTAAAAATATATTTATATTTTTTAGCATCCTGAGCACTTGAATGCATATTTCAAATCAATGATGGTCGTGAAGTACTTATGGACTGAAACCTTCTAACCAGAAAACAGAATTAGCTTTTTATGACAATAATGATAGGAGTACTTTCTTGCTACAGACTGTCGCGTTGCAATTAAAATTATTTCTCTCCATACAAATGACTCAAAGTTTTCAATACGGGGACAACCAACCATGAAACCCCAAAAGCACTGTTGGTGTGACTGTCTTACCGTGTGACTCTCTCTTCAGGGGTCAGTTTCTGACAGACATATTGGGATCCATGCCAGTAGTGGCTGGTGAGCTGAAAACAGGGGAGGAACAAACTTTACCTGTATACCTATAACTGCTTTCAACCTGTTCCCAGTTATCCTCCTTGATTAACGATAAAACAAGCGATTCACGGGGTAATCAACACCAGCTGGCATAAGCAGAGTAAATGATGACCAATTTCATGTGTCTGTTCATTGTAATAGAATTGCTGTTCTTTGCAAACTAGAGTTATGTTTGTTATATCCATTGATCATACCTAAAATATGTAAATATAACAGATACTGTATGTGTTCGTGAAGAAAATATTAGGGTAACGATTACAAAATTAAACTAGAAACCATTTACTCTATTTACATCAATTGGTGTTGATTACTTGTTTTGTGGTTACTCAAAGAGGATAAATGGGACCAGGTTGGACATAATGATAGGTACAAAGGTAGAGTTTGTTCCTCCCCTGTTTTGAGGTCACCAGCCTCCACTGATCCATGTCATTCAGACAGCTGCATGTGAAAGCTTTTCCACGCATTTGTGCATGTAACACTGTTCCACACGACTGTGAAATTTTACTCTAACACAATTTTACCATACTGACGATGTTTAACAAATGGGATTTGCAAAATTTGATATTGTACTTCCACACTGCCCTCATTACATGCAGGCTGTAACCCCCTCTTACAAAAGCAAAGGTCCTTTGTTTAAGACAGGTTTCATTTCACAGATTGCAGTCATTCACTAAATGATTTGTAGATACCTATTGCTTGCTTATTGGCCATTAATACATAAATAATAATAGCCGCTAGCTGCAATTAATTCTCAGTCCAGTGCCTGAACACAATCTGAGCCCTCATAACAGAGTGCTTATGAGTGAAGAAGGAGAAAGTCCACCTTTACTCAGAGTAATTGTGCTGGATGAGGCGTGACAGAATGAATGAATACAGAGGCAATAAAGATGAAAAGCAGTCCTGAAGGATTCATGGCCCCTAATATGTAATAGTCAGAGCTGCTTTAGGAGAAGGCGTTCACAAAGAACATATCTGCCTCTCTGGAGATTAGCATTAGCACCTGGAGAGACATAAAGCAAGGGTCATTCATTGATAGAGTGACCACGGCCACTGCCCAAGTCTAAATACTAATAGTGAGTAAAACAACTCCCCTGAACAAATTGTGCTTTTCCTCTTTTATCCTGTGGACTTCGGACACACACATACTGGGAGACAATCAAACGCCTTTATAATCATTTTAGGCGATGCATTTAAGGATGGAGCAGAACCCAGAGAGGAGAAACTGTAAAATGGGTTTTGACTTCTAAGTTCCTTCAGATAGCAACTTCATCTGTCCTTTTCTTATGTTACATTATATTACATTACAATAATTTAGCTGTTGCTTTTATCCAAAAAAAACTTACAGTTGATTAGGCTAACCAAGGACCAATCCCCCCTGGGAGCAATGTGGGGTTAAGGGCCTTGCTCAAGGGCCCAACAGCAATGGTGTTCTTGCTGTGGCTAGACTGGGGCTTGAACCACCAGTCCCAGTCATGTGCCTTCACCACTGGACTGCAGGCTGCCCTGCTGGTTTATGGTTTGTGGTTTGTGGTTTGTTTACGCATGATACTAAAGCCTGATTGGCTATTTTACTTTGGATGATTGGGACATTAAATTGTGCTAATCAGTATACATCATATGTAAGAGCAATTGGCATTCCTCATTACATGCAATGGAGAATTGAGTGTCTGGGAATATATCATGAAACCCATGCTGTTTTTATAAGAAAATATTTGTGTATCAGGGCCCATTGAGATTTTTTATGAAGACAAAAAAACAAATTCCCCTGAAAGATTTCAGCCTTGTTAATGGCATTGCCTCTGTGTAATTCATTTATATGCAGTACATTTTAGTCTGTGTGAAGATGGGAGCTTTGATATAGGGAGTCTCACCTCAGTGGCAGGGCTGCGAGACCCAACAGCTTGCCTGTGAATCGACAGCAGAGCAGATGCCGCGGCAGAGGAAATTCAGAAACGCTGAAGTGATCCTGTGTTCCACCCTCCTGCCGGAATCCAGACTTAATTAACTCTCCGACTCTTTAAACATATTGTAATTATAATGAACAACAACAACACAATATGAACCGGGAAGAAAGTAAAAATTCATTAAATGGTGCAGTTTTTTTTTCTGTAAATTAAATTTGCGGGCCCCTCTCCTTCACACGCCCCCTCCCACTGAAATGCACAAGAGTTTGCAAATTAGCGGCAGCAGCCCACATTAGCATATGGGAAATTGAATGTTAAAAATAATTGTTTTAAATTACACGAGAGCTGGTATAGGCTATGCATTGCTATGCATTCTGTACAGGGCGGGTGAAGATGGTGCTGTTTAAATATTAATGTGGAAATGGTACCATCCAGCGGTTCTGCTCCTTGTTTGGATCTGTAAATTGTTACTGTTGTTGTTGCTGTTTTTTATTTGTTTCTCACAAATAACAAGTGTGGACATTAAGGAATAAAAAAAAAACACCAGCACTATTTGGACTTCAAGAGAGTTTGTTGTGATTGTGATGTTACCGGCCCACTGGTACTGAAGTCCACAAGCCGCCAATGCCTCTCAGATTAAATATCCTATTTTCACATTTTAAACACACATTTCTCCTTTCTCGTTTTGCAAACCTGTGGTCTACCAACACATATTTACATTATTTTAGGCCTGTATGAGAATAATAGTCCGGCTGCGCTATATTTGTCTCGGTGAACTTTGAGTGGCGAAATATGAAAATCGCACAATTTATTTCTTTGCATACAGGACAGGGGAGTCAATGGGTTAATTAGAGTAATGTCTGATCATAATGTAGCAACCTTTATATTTTGTATGTACTCTTATTTCTTCACTCAGAAAGGGCAGTTACCTGTATTTCCAAATGATTGTAATACTTGTGCAATTACTTGTTCGTGCTAATATCTTGAGACAAATTTTATAACATATAGGCTAGGCTAGTTATAGCATTCATGTGTGTGTGTGTCAAGTATGCAGAGAGTCAGCAGACAGTGAACTGCTCACATCTTCGCCCCCCCCGACTTTAAGAATGTTTGATATGCCCCTGTGTGCATCCCCAGGTGACTGGTGACCTCCTGGTAAGGTCACACCTGTATCACCTTTCTGTAAGGGTCAAGCATAATATCCAAAAATATAATAACAGGGATTCAAAAAGATATCTCAACAAAGTTACACTAAAGTTAAAATTTTAATCAATGAGGAAGTAAATGCAATCATTCAAAACACCTGAGGCAGGCTATTTTCAAACTGGAAAATACATAGCCGATATTCCACAACAGTACAACACAATATGCAGTGCTGTGACAAGATGAACATTAATGATAAAACTAATGCAAAACACTACATTCAGAAAACAATCAGAGAGCCATGTTTGTTTTGCTGCTTTGTAAATACTGCTCATTCGATTTTCTGTATTCAGCATGTCCACAGGCTATTCTTATACTTAAGTTGCTCTACTAAATGTACACATTTTTTTTAGCAACATTTACCCTGCCTCCACACACACACACACACACACACACACAAAACTCAGCTCCCTAAATCAGCATCACCCTGCACACAACTGTGCATTCCAATTCACCTCAGTCACAAATCACTCTGATTATCTTTTCAGACAGACTTATTGATTACCTCTTGCCAGTTCTACACTCCACTGTTCTCAGTAGCAGCTTCGCTCGGGGAAAACCTTCATTTTCTAACGTGATTTGAAATTGCTACAGTTATGAATTAAAGTAATTGCTCACAACATCATGAAATAGCCATATTACATAATTAAAAAATAAAAACCCAGGCTATAAATGTGGCCTCTCTTGTGGGAGGCATCGGGGTGAGGATGCTTGGCTAACAACCTGACCTCTTGAGTTTATGCATTCTAAATTCTGCCATCGTCAATCATGATAAAGTTCATAATAGCGACGTTTTTCTTCAGAGCTTTAACTTTATTGAGGTGCATATTTTCCATAATGCATGATGGAATCAGTAAATTCCTACAATCAATCTCTGTTATCATCATAACATATCTCCTCCTGTGGCCAGCTACCAAGCAGCCAGCATCCCAATAATGCATTCATGTTCTGGGCACAGCTTTTCATTTAGTGGGTGCAAATTTAGGCATTGTTGATGCAGGGAAAGCATTCCTTAAAAAGTCACACGCACAGATTGTTTTCAGAGGAAATTCTCATTAAAATCTTAGATTATAAGCATGGATTTACCAAAGTGGATGAATGCTCTAACACACAAAAGCATGTGTTTGCAGTTGGCAACTTCTCAAAAATACTGTCTTGTGCTTTCAGTTAAATGTTTGGCTTTTTACATCAGTGATAATAATACTAATAAGGCTATTTTGTCATATAGCTGGTTAGTCAGTGTGTTTACCTCATAAAAATCTGTTGAACGCCTGAATCTTAAATTAGTCACCTTTGATTGCCAGCTACTTTTCCCAAATAATATTCTACAATGATGGTGCTAGGACAAGCACTGCTTTTGATATTTCAGTTTGGCATTGGCCTCAGAGTTTTACAATAAAAAAGGCCTGACTGGAATGCTACTTCAAAGTTTTTACTGTCTTTGGATGACTGGTGTTTCCATAAATCTGAATCTCGTATCTCTGAGGTCTACTGTTGTTATTTATTTGTCTTTATCCTTGCCAGAGGATTTTATGTCCAGACAGTTTGTGTGTAATAGGGGACCTGGACTTCTCTGGAAGTCTGAGTCGGGTTCTTTGCTGCTCCTCCTTCTCTCTGTGGAATTTATTGTCTGTACATAAATGCTCTGTCAGTAACTTGTCAATAAGCCTCTAACTGCAGTCGGTTGGTGGTCCAACAGAAGGGCACAGTTTCCTTTTCTTGTAGGGTCACTAGTTTTCTGTCATTTCAGGAGCCTAGCTCTTGGACAAAGAGCAATTTAGCACCCTGCCTTTTGACGTCTAGGGTGTGATGTCCCTGAGCGTGCTTTCATTCATTATCCTTTCAACAGAGCATGTTAAAATGCAAAATGGATACTCCATCATATTTTACTGATGAGTGATATGCTGCATACTTACATTTAAACATTGTTTACTCAGACCCAACGTGTATATAAACAAGGGACCAGGATCTGCGCCGTGATTGGCTGTTTATTATCATAACATCCAAGATGTTGATTGACTGTGTCATTCTCCAAGGAACAGATGCTCCTTAGTAACGGGCTGAGGACATCGTCTCTGTCTGAGACACAGAGCGTTTGTTAGGCTGCAGATGCAAAGCCGTAAAACTGATGCTCGGATTGGGAGCTGGGAAATGTGAAATGGACAAAACTGGAAAAAGAGAATAATATTGCCATAAAAGGATCCAACATTTTTGTGGAGGACCCCATCTCATACCCACAATGCACTGGGGTGAAATCTATTCACTTTTTACGACTTAGCATAATACAGTCAGCTGAAGAGAAACAATAATCTACAACATTTTGTGTTAAGTGGTTCTCTCCTAAGTAAGTAACAGGCCGCTCTGTTATGTACTCATGGGAAGGCATTCTGAAAAACACTCTTAAAGTAACTGCTCACGCTAATGTATGAGGGTGCAATCATATACCTCCAGCATTGTCAACATGTACAGCATAGCAACATTCTGGCAGTAGAAGCGCCTTAAATACGAGATGCAGCTTTGCAAAGCGGCATGATTAATGCTTGCTGGAATACACAGTGTAACCATGACAATACCAGAATTTCACATCAGCTTAAATTGGACATCTATGAAAGTCCCCAATGTCAACTGAGAAAAAAAAAATATTTTTTTTTTTCAACAATTCACTTACCTCATCCAAGTGATTTCTCTTGTTCGAATTACTTAACTATTGTGTATACTTAAGTTGTTTCATTTGTCAGTGCAGAACATCTAGGATGAAAATATTGAATGGACAGCACACTTCTGTCCTCCACAAAAGTAATGGTGAGTGCTGGGAAAAAGTGGATAAACAAAAAAAAAAAAAAAAAGCAGGCTGAATAAAACACCTTATGTGCTATATCAAAGATCACAATCAATCTATATAAGTGGCACACTGACTGCTGCCTTTTACCTTGATTAGCAAGTTGCTTTGTGAAGTGTGGTCATTTTCAAAGGTCTCTCCCTTCAGTGATTGGAGGATAGCATAGCATGCTTATATACTGAACCAGACTAAATTTGCATGGCAACTATTGCCTATACAGTATTTAAGACCCTGAGGTGATAAAACATATATTCTAATGGTTAATTCAGATGTAATTATTCCTGTGATATTCATTTGAAAGTAAAATCTGATTCCATACCCAAACCAACAACAGCAACAACCACAGAAAAAAAGAGAAGGATCTCTGTTATCACACCACCATCTCGATATGTTGTCAAGGCTCCTGCTTTGCACGGTGAAGTATGAGAGTGTGTCTTATTTTCCGCCTGGCTGACAGAGTGTGGCAGACCCCATGCTTTCTTCTAGCATATTTGATTTATGTAACACCTTGCTGCGTCATGGAGGAGATGTGGGTGGGGGTGGAGGTGGGGGTGGGGGGTGGGAGGTGGGGGGTGGTTGGTTGGGGGCTAACACCTTCCCTCGCTCTCCAAACGCTGTCACATTCAGACACTCCCATGCCTTTCTGTCTTTACGAAAAGGCCAGGAAATGAAGCAGGGACTGAAGCCTGACTGAAGCCTGACTACTAACATAATAAACAAAAGAAGCATATGATATTTAAAACAGTGTGAACGATCTCAGTCTGTGCAAATTGATTTGCAAACCACATTGTGCACTCCCTAAGCAGTTACGCATTATGAATTTTGTTTTCACTAACAGCATAGTTTAAGGACCCTTTTAATGGTAGCTAGTACTCATAATACCCATCTCATAGATTTCTGTCAGACACATGCTGTTACTAAGTGTTTGTGTGGAGACATAAATCACACTTTCATTTATTTTTTAGGTCAAAGTTAAGGGGAAGGTTTGATTGAATTTAGGAATATATCTATCTTACTTGGAATCTACCACTTTTCTCGGCTTTGAGAAAAGTACCAGGCACAGCACAGTCATTTAAAAAGAGGACTTGAGAGCTCAAGGTTACTTTTTCTTGGGTTTGAGCTAGGGAAATTATCTGGGTAGGGATCCATTTATTCATGCATTCACACTTTGTAGCAGCGGTGAGTCCCATTAGCCTGTGAGACCGGTGCTAACTATAGTTTAGACTGTAATTATTATCACACAGTCCGGGTCTGGTTTGCACAATAGCCTGGGTTCAGAGATCTGAAATTGGCCAACATATCATGCAGCTACAGATAAAGAGGGAGAAGAGATGAGAGCACACCATTGTGTGTGCTGGAACATTCACCTCCTTTTGTCAGTCCATGTTTGTTGGCTTCAGTCTGAACTTGCCTCTCACAACATCCTGTCATTAATCAGGTGTTCTTATTCACAGAGCACTCTGCTTTGTGCATTTAAAAAGGACAGGCACAGAGCAGTAAAAGCGCCATGTCCCAGCTGATTTTTTTTTCAACATCGATATTAATTAGCTCATGACCCTGGTTGATTATTTCACTATTAATATTTTATAATATAACATATATAATTATAATGTAACACTTTTGGTGAGATTCTTCCTGTATTGATGTTGACAGGAAGAACATTCCCACAATGCACTTTTCTATAAAGCTGTCTTTTCAAAATAACTCCAGCAGATCATTTCAGATTTAAGCATAATTTTGGTGCTTTCGTGTTTCAAATTTTATATCAAGAGGGTACAGTTTCAGACCTGAGTTTGCTTTTTTATTTTAGCCAGTGGTAACCAGTCAGGTTGGATGGTTGATGAGTGTGACATGAGAGTATTTTGGCTTGTTATAGTTAAGACAGACAGTTCTGATGGCAGTAATACAGGAGGGACAGCACACAGACCTTGAGTATAAGATGCATAAAGGCTCGGAAAACACACTATTCTAAGCGAAATGGTGAAGTTTTATTTCTCCATATTCTTGAGTTTGTTAAAACAAAAGTTCAGGGGAGATATTTTCAGAGCACCCCTCACTCAATTACCTTACCTGTCAAACCCGGGTTTTCATACAGATAGAAAAACACCATGTACCTGATCTCCCGTCGAGTTCACTGTTTCCAGCCACCCTTTACGTCTATTCCCCATTTACACATCTGTCCCTATTGCCCTTTATTGGCATTCTCAGGTTATTCTAATTAGTTTCTGTCATCTGTCTTTTCTTTTCAGTGGTTCAGCGGGGAGGTCCTCCCCCCACAGGGATGGGCAGGTATGACTCGGCCCCCCAGGACTCCAAGCCCAAGATCAAATACTTACATATCTACTACTCATGAGTTAACAATAAACTCACTCTTAACCCATTCATGCCGTATGCAAGTGTACGCTACCAGATTAGCATTTTTTGCCACTTGAATTGAAATACTGTTTCAATCAGTGCACCTGTGAGATAGAAAAATGCAGCAGGAGGGAGCCGTGCACACGAGGCTCCTCCAATCCATGTGACAGCCAGCCTTTGCTTCTTTCCACGATGCAGATGCAAGACTAATGCCATCGGAGGATTACAGCTTGGCACATGAGAGGACAAGTCGTTTGAGAGTGACGAGGCTCAGGATTTTAATCGGCTATGAAGCTAAGACAGGAAGAGACTGTTATAGACCAACAAGACTGAGGATTTTAATTGGCTATGAGGCTAAGACAGGAAGAGACCGTTATAGACCAATGAAACTGAGGATTTTAATCGGCTATGAGGCTAAGACAGGAAGAGATCGTTATAGACCAATGAAACTGAGGATTTTAATCGGCTATGAGGCTCAGACAGTTATTAAGACAGTTACTCTTGGGAGGCCTCTGGCCAGGGCCGGCGATGTCGAGGCCTGGACTCAAACCCGCAGCCACAGGACCCACACCAGCACCACAGAAAATGGCGCCCTTTTCTCCACGAGCCTCTCGAAAGGTGCAGATTTTTAGACGGACGTTCCCGAGAAATAATCAACAGCTCTGGGTTACCGCTGCCGTCTTCTCCGTTGAAGGTCAGCGTGTTATCAAGAATAACACCGCGATTCTTGGCAGCCCCGCTGGGACACGGACACCATTATGTCATTATGTCATTAAGGATAATGGAGAGACGCTGGAAGGGGGCTGATGTCTCGTATGATTTATGGATATGAGATGAATTGAACATCCTCAGCAGCCAGAGGAGACCTCCCTTCCTCCGTCCGCTGAAGAGATGAGTAATGTGGGCTCAGATTGCTGAGGTCCTGTCCTGTCCTGAATCTCCTCCACCCACCCCTGGCCGAGGACGTGAGGACATACGCTGTGCCAATTAGAGAGAGAAAAAACAGCACTGACATTTTTTGTTTTACAATAGGTAAGGTTTACATTTCGCCACATTTTGAAAAAGAGAGACTGTATGGCTCCCCAAGACCAAAAAGAACGGTTTGTATTGCATGATAAAAATGTAATATTCATTGGCTAGACTGGGGCTTTATTTTGGCAATATTTGGGTCAACTCTTAATGTTACAATGTTTTTTTTTACCATTAACACTGCTTTCATTGCTGCTTCGCCCATGTCAAAATCACAAGCAACTTCCATACCCATATTTCACTGAAAAACAAACTCAGTTTCTCATAATGGTGTTTGTCTTCAGTCCCTATGAATCCTCTCTCTGTAGAACAGAAACAAACCACTCAGGTGTCATAAGTGATAAAAATTAGTCATTAGATGCACAGTCTATTCCGTCAATGCGTAGTGTCTCATCAAGGCCTTGGCTTCTGAGGCATGGTTTATGAATATTTACATAACATGAGTGGAAACTGAAGCACACATTTCAAATAAGGACTCAGGCAACTAATAACCATGAGCTTTCTCAACTTACATTGCACCAGATGAACTTACAATAACAGATTGGCCAAAACGTTAGGTACATTATGATTAAAATGAGCTATGAGCAATGTGGCCACACCTGTCCAGTAGCATTCCCACATCAGGGAATATAAAACATAGCATCACATTACAGTCATTTTAGCTGATGCTTTTATCCAAAGTAACTACAGTTGATTAGGCTAACCAAGGGCCATTTCCCCCGGGAGCAATGTGGGGTTAAGGGCCTTACTCAAGGGCCCAACAGCTGTGGCTAGACTAGAGCTTGAAACACCAACCTCAGTTATGTACCTTAGCTACTAGACAACAGGCTGCCCCCATTGCATAAATTAATACATACATACATTAATACATAGCCTCTGTACAGCACTGATAAAAGGTGACTCAGCTAATCCAAGATAAAATACTACTCATAAAACAAGCCAAGCATTCATAATAAAATATCGATAATAAGAAGATCAGACCATTATCAAAACCATAGATTCTCCTGTGCACCAGGAATCTCTATCATCATTTGGATTAATAGGTATCAGTTACACCAACCAATTATTTAGGAGAGTAATTAAGATAGGAGAAGTCATACAGCGAGCTCCCACTGGTTAGCATAATCTGTATTTTACTACACCTCGAGGAATTTGATGGTGTATTGTTTTCATTTTGCCATTTCCACTGTTTGGGGAGTTATGGATTTGTAAAATTGCAGTGTGTTTATATCTTTTCTCATTGTTTGAAAAGCAAAAATAAACATATACTTATACAGTGAGGATTTCCCCCATCCCTACACCCAGAGCGTGCATATATAATCTGTGCAACTTTAAAAAAAAAACCAGGAGCAGATGTCTTCTCTGTTATTCTCTTGCATGAAAGCCACATCTTGTAAACTTGAAAGTGAAAGAGATGACTGTGATTGTTGTCAATTAACACTGTTTTCCAACTTCCTAGACGAGTTTATCTGCTGAATAACAGATCGCCCCGTGGACTAAGAATGCATAACATGGGTATAGAATGAAAATGCAGGCAAGAAACAAGCAAACTCAAGACCCACGTCAAATAAATGTACTCGTGGCGAGAGAGTCATTGACACAGGCACTCAGCTTAGTGCAGGCTCAGACTACCCCACAGACAGAAACAGCTCTGAAATCACACATACAAACTGTTCAAACAAGTGGAAGAAGAGCTTTATTTATAGCTGATGAAATTAATCAGCTACCCCAAGATTTCCAATATAAAAGTAAAGATAAAAACTACAGCCTTTCAGCTATGACTCATCCACTTTTAAATTCAATTACTGTGAAATTATGTGTGTTCGGTTTAATTGGGGAGTATAAATAAACAGATGAAATGTATGTGTTAATGGCTAGAGTGGTCTGGCTATGAGCCCTGTCTTGGCTGCAGGTCCTGTGTCCTTATTTGAAGGCTTCTGTTCCCAACCCCTCCACAGCCCTGTGATGCCAGTGGGCATTATCTGAAGCGTGGGATTGGACAGGTTGTAATGCTCTTGTCCAATCATAGCGGAGAGAAGCCCCGGATGAAAAGGCTTTGTGTTGCACCATGGGACAGAGTGACAGAGTGAGAGAGAAAGAGCACGCAGTACAAGGTAGCTACACATCTGACATTGAGTGTATATACTTCATATTGAAAATCTGTATGTGAAACATTTCAGATTATTATTTTTAATTAGTATTCAACTGGGTCTTTCTTTGGTCATGAATGAAAGGGTGCAGAAAATACCTTTTTCTGAACTATTCTCCATTCTCTGGCCATGAGGCTGGCTTTTCACTTCATAATGGAGATTGTAAGAAGGTAGCAGTGTATACACAAGACAGTGACATAATTATATCACTGTAAGACTGATATTTTTGGATATGCTGGCCTGTAGGGATCTTAACTGTCTCTGCATTCCGAAAGTATTTGCTGAATTTTTTTGAAGATCGCGGTAGGTCTTTTTTTGAAGGTCTCAGAATTTTGTGCACAAAATACTACTTTATTTTTCGAACATATTTCAAAGCCAAGAGGATGTGCTATCAAGACTGATCACTTTTTGGCATCTGTGCTTGGAGCGAATGTCTAGTTTTCTACGTTAAAGATTCTGATCTTTTTTCTTTCCTTTTAAAACTGAAATGTAGGCAGGGAGTGGCTGCTTCTGTGTAATTATCCTGAGGTTTTGGAAGTCGAGGTTTTCAAAGGTCTTCACAAACACAAATACTGGAGAGCTTCTTGTTCAAAAATATAAATTTATTGCTTGGGTCTAGTTTGGATCCATGTAGAATGCTTCGGGCTGAACTGCACTTAATACCAGAGAGAACTGAAGTTCTTGAACATTCTCTGTGTTACTCTCTGTCTTCCTCTCTCTGCTGCATGGCTATTGATCCCCGTGATGGCTTAAACATGTGTATGCTGGAGTCAGGTGTAATCATAACCTTGAGTAAAAAGCTCTGTACATAACAGTACAAAATCCCCATGCATTCAATTAGATCATATTTCATATACATAACTGCTGCCTGTGTGTCTGTGGAGTGTGCATGCATATGTGTGAGTGTGTGTGTGTGAGTGTGAGTGTGAGTGTGTGTGTGTGTGTGTGTGTGTGTGTGTGTGTGTGTGTGTGTGTGTGAGTGTGTGTGTGTGTGTGTGTGTGTGTGTGTGTGTGTGTGTGTGTGTGTGTGTGTGTGTGTGTGTGTGTGTGACAGAGAGACAGAGGAATGGGTCTGTTCAATTTCTGTTTTTTCCCCAAGCATTAGATGCTGAAAACACAGTGGGCCAAGCTAATATCAAGTTCTATCAATCTATGCTGGATACAGGTATAATCTAACCTTTGAATAAAATGGCCTCTGGTTAAAACAATATTGCACACTCCCCATTCAGTCAGTTCATTAAATCATATTTTGACATCAAGACTGCAATAATTGTGTACACAGTCATGCATAGTCTATTATTTTCAAATTGACTACTAACAGTGCAGCCAAGAATAAAATGGTTTGGATCTGTTTCATCGTGTGTGCGTGCAGAGGGGAGAGGTGACATTTCGCATTAATGATGGAAAAATGGAAAATGACAGCTACTCCAGGCTTCCAGCTGAGTTCAGATGAGGTAGGAGACGACATCAACAACAAACAATGCTTCGGAACAGCACTTCTTCAGTTAGTTTTAAATATACTGGTGAAGATTTAGTTGTGACTTTATGGGAATTTAATAATCTGCATAACAAATTAATCAATAACTTGGTTAATCAATCATTTGAGCTGAGGATGATCAAAATTTGGGAGCTCCACGTGGGCAGAAGTGTTATAACTGTATGATTAAGCCTTCATAAACATTTTTTTGCTGTTTCTTTCATGAGGTCATAAAATCATCCATTGATACAGCGCACAACAAAAAGTGTTGTGCAAGAGCCCAAGGAGTTCTGTTTGACCTTTGGGGAGGGAAACAAACATAAGCCTGAGATCAGACTGAGAACACATCACTTTTTTATAACTCTGGAATATGTTGCAGACTGTGAACGACTAACCCGATATCAAAACATACCGCACGTCTCAAATAAAAAGCCACAATCTTTACTCTGGAGAAGCACTTTCCTGAAGAACCTGACAGGAGACATGTCCTGCTTGATAATAAGAGGAACCGGAGAAAGGAAAATGATTCAGCAAAGTGGCAAGTCGCTAAGTAGTTGACTATTGAACAGTGAAACACCATCACCCTGTGACAGATGTAAATAAACGTGATTATTGAGTTTTAAGACTCACCAAGGAAAACCTAAATGTGCCTGCTTATTTCATTTCTTAACGTCATCATGATCGTATGTAAACAAATTGTCATGCCACTTTCTTTTGCATAAGCCAGGCACCGGTGTGATTAAGCTCTACGTTATTTCATTACTCAAGCTTCAACAGGCTCTGATTGGGACTTTTTGACAGGGATATTGCTCTATAAAAAACACAGTCTTCTCCACTTAGTATTTGCGATTTTCCTATAATACACTGGGGCACCATTGCCTATTACAATAATGGGATGGAAATCAGTCGTTTGCTGTGGACGTATAATGTTGTTTACTTAATTGCCATTTGTACATTTTTCCTGAGCAGGACAAAGCAGGCATTAAAGACCTGCCTTTCACGATGATGTTCTCTAACACTCCCACGGAGACCTCGAGTTGACAAATTTATGATGTCATTTTTAAAAATCTATTAAACTTTCTTCATCCTGAGAGACGCTGTGGTAATGAAGGGAACCTCAGCTCTGTTTAGCAGATGTATGGCAGGACGTGTTTGAAAATACTTCAGTCTGACTGTTCCCCCGGAAAATGTAGAATACATTTTCAGGCAACCTGAATGCGCTTCAGAGTTTATTGTGATGAGGCAAGTTGTATAATGGTACAGACATTTGATCTTGGGCTTGGTGTCCAAGGTGGCAGTCTTATACCTCACAATCTTTGTGAGGTGAACCCCCACCAAACTACTAGAAGAGAAAGAGAAATACAGAAAAAAGGGAAGTAGACATGGTGGAGATGGGGAGGAGGGATGCTGGAAGCAGAGAGCATGATGGGAGATAAGGTACGTGGCAATTTAACACCTGCGGAGAAAACCAGATTGGACGGATAGAGGTAAGGGTTGTCTGAAACTACTTCTCCCAAACTTTTGTTTTAACAAACTCAGTTAGTTAGCAAGCAATCCTTTGAAGTATGCATGTTCCTCTCTGAAAAATCAAGTTAGCCCACAAAGCAGAACAAAAGTTCAAGTTGTTTATATAAACCTCCTCCAGCACTTTCCCATTAATATGAATGTGTCTGTTTTACAGGCATACAGCAGAGGTACAAACAGATATGTTTGTTTTTAAATTAAACCATTTAACCCATATGGCACCTGGGTGATATTTTTTCACTGAAACTCTTCAATTTTCTCAAAAGACGTTCAATAACTGGACCCTAAATTAGAAATTGTTTTTTTGAAATGGCACCATAAAACCCTACAGCTATATAGTGTGGTAGTCAGAGAGAAAATGTTTATGTAATCATATTTTAGAAAAAAAGAACTGCAGAGTTATTTATGGAGCATCTTAAGCCTACTTTCACTGAAGAGTGAGACCATTTCCTATGGATAGATCCCCACTTATTTTTGCAGTGAGCAAAGTGCCAAAAATGACAAGTTATGATGACACTTTTCTCAGTTATGTTGTCATACTGCCACAATTTCTGGGGATTATTAAATATTTCATTAATGTAAATTAATTCCAAACCAATGAATGAATGACAAACTGGATTTTCACTGTGGGTTAATTTTAAGCACCTGCAACAAACGTTATTGTATTTTTGTTATACTTACTCATAAAAATAGTGTTTGTCTTGGGTAAATTGTGTAGCGGTAAATTTCATTTTTCCTTAATTCCTCATTTCCCCAGAGCATAATTGGGGAGAAATAAAACAGATACAGTACATGCCATCATGAGTCATGATTAGGCAGGATGAAGCGAGAGTCCCAGCTGTGTCATTACCAGCTATGGCCAGTGGTCTGGACGGTCAGGGCAGAAACCGGTGGGGGTTAGCCAGTGAGAGTTTATTGTCTTATTGTTCTCCAGCGGCCAACAGCAGCCAAAGCAGTCTCTCATCAGTCCCACGGAAATGTTGCTTCTCTGAAGGTCAGAATAAATTTCTTCTAGCAGATCTAACCTATGGCATCGGGTGGACAAATCCAATATGACCAAACATGCAGCTTGTCACCAGCTTAGATTGCTACTACACTTCTGCTGTCCAGTGCTAAAACACTGGGTTTGCCCTTTGGGTTTTCCATGAAAAAAAAAAGTTCTAAATTGTGATTACTTTGAGGACAAAACTGGGCCAACTGGTTGACATTTACTGGGTTACTGTATGATGATCATATACTTGGTATCTGGTCATCATATTTTCAGCTGGCCTGTTTTGCATAATCGCATTTGTCTTTATAATAACGTATACAGAACCAAGACAGATGTTTTCTTTTTGTTTTGGTATCGTCTTGAAGAATGTGTCAGCTTTCAATTGTCAAAACACTTTTGTATTTCTTCCCCTTCCCTTGTAGTTATTGTTCTTCAGGGTTTAATTGAAAAACATTGTGAGGTAATTACTAAAACAAGTTTCATTACAGCAGTCTTTAAGCAAATGCATCAGAACGTAGCTTGTTTAGTGCTGTGCTCCTACAGTTCATTTCATAATTCCTTTACAGTGCAAGTTTCTTACAAATCTCAGAGAAGATAGGAATCATAACACTTCAGTGTTAGGAAAAAATCTAAATGCATATGTAATAACCCCACCGCTATATTAAATAAATTACAGGAAATTATACTTCCCCCTTATGATGCTGAATGGCACTCTTTGAAAATGTAACACTAAAGGTCCATGAAGTACATGGAATAATGTGCAGGTAGGGTAATTTCTTTCTTTCCTGGGGAAATTTGCATACAGTGGCGAGAAATCAGTTATTTTGTGATCAAAGGTAAATGCTCTCTAATGATTCCAACAGCAGTATCGGTTCATTTGATGTCCCGATCAGCTGGAAATAACCCGGAAAGGTTGGGTCTGAAATATCACGTCACATGCGTCTATTATCCGAAGGAGGAAATGTGTTTATGTGAAAGTGCACAGGTACGCTATGTTTGTTATTTACCAGCGTAAAGGAGCCGTGTACAGTGTGTTCTGAGCATAAGGACTGCCAAGCTCTGCCTTCTGTGAGTGCAAAGTGCATTACCTAAGAGCTCTGTGTTTGCATCCATATGTCAGGCTGGAATGTAACAGTGGGTTGCCATTGTCATCATCATTATTATTGCAATGTGTGTAAATACACCATAACCATCTGACTCTGTGAAATCCTCATGGTTCGATGCAAACAAGCCATTCTTCACTCTGCTAGTTCTGTTTTTTTTTCTGTGTGTTACCGAACGAATGCTAATGTGGCATTCTGAAAAAGGTCTCATGCCCCTGGTGAATAGTCAGTTGAGAGAAGTTCATCACACTGAATGGTACCCCAGATGATCCAGCCAGCTGGTGCTCGGCTCAGGCAGTGGGACAATGCATTGTGGGCAATGAAGTTTACGGGGCACACAGGAATCACTGCCTGCAATGACCTTATGTTTCTAGTGCGCTTCTTTATTATGTGTTATATGACTGTGGTGATGACTGCCTGAAGAAAATTAAATGTGAAATTGAAATTAGTCGCTGCAAGCTGCAGACTCTACATCATGTACTGTTCTGCACACATTCAACATACAATGACCCTGGCCCTGCAAACACTAGAATGCTGATACATAATGCAAAGATGGTTTTTTTCTTTGGCCAAAAACCAATCCTGCAATAACTTTATTTTGCTTTATGAATTTCACCCTAGAATTTACCGAACTTTTATTTATTATCGCTAATGAATAATCACACAGAAATCAAGGAAAAAATGATGTGTTTGAAGTTGTTTTTCAACACCCTCTACATTTTAAACATACACGGCTTCAATGCAGACATAATTTTCTCAGCTTTCATCTATAGCTAGCTTTCTGGATAGTAATCAGTCAGTGGTATGATTGCTGTGATTAGCTTGCACAAACAAAATGTAACATGGGTTGACTAAGAGCTTACCACTGGGTCACCAAGCTTGGTAAATAGTTGCAGAACTATAAATATTAACTGACATGAGTGCGACTTGTAAATATACAAACAACTAATCACACAGTTAACTCACAAAATAATTTCACTACTGAATTACTAGGATTAACTAATATGATAAAATATAACTCAATGTTCTTTAAACAGTTCACCATTTGTTTAGTTAAAACCACAATTCACTAGGTATGGTCCACTGGTACCTTAAATAATACCTGGTGATTGGAGCATATTTTTTTCCTCCAGACGTGTTTAAAAACAATCAATGTCTTCTCCTGAGAGCATCACAGCGTGGGTGGGGGGGGGGGGGGGGGGGGATGTGGATCAGGCTCTGACTGAGGACACTGAGACCACAAGCAAGTTCACAGCTTGACTCAATCGCAGAAGGTTAATTTAATGTCACGCTAAGGCCATAAGACAGCAGAGCTTGAGAGTGGCAGAGATAAAGAAAATGAAACATGTTGGCGCAGCTCCTCGGTCCAAACCGGTGTGATGGAAAACTACGGGATCAGGGCTTTGGAACGTCCATAGATGTGTGGCTTATGAACACTCCAACTGCTTGCGATAGATGAGACCAGTGCAGTTCCACCAGGTTTAAGCCGGAAACCAATCTAAAGGTCAAAGACACACCACGTATTCAACGGTTAATAATTGGTCATACAACAGTACTCTTGATGTAGCTGCAAACTGATTGATGGAAGATACATAGCAGGGAAAAAAATGGCAAAGCAACAGACCTGTGTAAATACTGTTTAATACTACCACTGCACAGCTATCAAGCATGGGTTATACTGCCACCATGAGGTGAAATTGATTGGTAACTCATTTCTCTGAAGCATTAATTATCACAGTTCTTGGCAGCTTCTGATTGAAACCCTTTTGTATCCAGAGATATTGAACTGTGTTTTGATCTCCTCCCTGACTTAGATTTCTCAAAAGGCAAGAAAGGTCAAACCTTCGGAATGGATATATTTCTTTCCAATATGCAGGGTTTTCTAAGTGGACTTTTACAGTTTTTCTTCTATGTCTTTTAATTATTTTTTGTCAGTTTTTACCATTCCCTTAGTATTAGGCTATTTATGTTTATATTTCCATCTTTAGCCCATACTCATGTGTGACCAAATAATGAAATAGAATTCTGCATCACATACAAACAACAGTATGTGTCATGTGACCAGAAATTGAGTAAGCCTGTTCTATCACTTACCATAAAATCAATACAAAAGCTCTAATCTCTCACCTCTGATGTATGTATTTTACCAGTGTACGCTGACTTATACCTTTCTTGACTGATTAACAATTGAAGAGTAATGAAAAAATAAATTCAGACATACTGTATATGCAAACGTATATTTTGAGGGCACTGCACTGATGAATAAAAACCATTGAGGACAGCGCACTCTGTACATGAAATCTACTCATTAAAAGTTGATGTTATCGTGACTAAGTGTGCTCGGCAAATGCTCACTTGCCCCAGTGGTTTATGAAATTCAAAAACAACCCACTGGAATTACAAATAGAGATGTTGAATTATTTCTGTTCAGCACTAATGAGAACAAAGGACATGTCACTCTTTGATTAATGAATTTCTCACATTGACTGGGGCAGGGATCATAAGAAGTAATTTTCATTTTTACTGCAGTTCTGCTAACTTGAGTAAACCTTGTTAAGCAGAGAGGTTATATCTAATTTCGGATTTTACTTTTGAACTTGAATAAATGCGTAGGGGGCCATTTTCCAGCTGCCTGACTGTGGATAAGACTGCTGTTGAGTGAGTACTGAATCAGTTGGTGTAATGAAGGGTCAGTCACCTGTGACAGACCTTTTAAATGGAGCGGGGAAAACAAAAAGTTAATTTCCTTACTGTTCAGACTGGATGTCATTTGTCACAATTCTCCTCTGTTTTTGTGAATAAGTAGGCTTATAGCTTGGTGGGAAAATATACTCCAAAGAGCACTGTGATTAAAGTTATTGAATTAAACTGAATATCTGGATAGTTTGCCAAGATAGTTGTTATGTTTACAAGGACAGATTTTAGATGCCAGTGCTGGTAAGAAGGCTATACTTTGTAGTGGGTTATGACGTTATCTGGCTGAAGGTGGTAAATATGAAGAAAATTGAGCTTTACTGTTAAATAAACACATACATTTAATGTGTTCAAAATACACAACAGCCGTTCGTGACTTTTATATAACATCGTACATCGTTATATAATTATATGACATACTTAAAAAATACTAATGACAAGAGGAAGAAGGGCAACGATAATGAATACAAATATTAGACAGTGTTGTTTTTTTTTATCAGTTTGGCATGCACTCCCTCAATTGCAAAATATTGTTCCGACAGCAGAATAAAAGTAGCCTTACTGTGCGAATACCTTTACCTGGAAGACAGGCCGTGCATCTTGTCGCGCAAGTCAAATGAAACAGTTCAGCGGGCAGCCATGGCTCGCGCACTTCTGTGTGGCGTCTTGTCGCCATGGAAACGTCCTTATGTTGTCGACTCTCAGGTACAGCGCTGGGTGTTACATGTTTTTATTTTTACCACTAATATATTGTATTACGCTCAAGGCAACGTGGCCAGGTGAATAAGTTGGACACTACAATGAAGGTTAAGTTTCCGTTCTGAAAAAAATAACCTGTGTTCAATGGTGCAAGCAGTGGAAATGTTGATGTCACTTAGTACTGTGTATAAGTAGCAAGTGTGCACACGCATGCCCGTCAGGTATGTGTGTTACTGTGTAATGGCAGGCGACACCTGGGTACGACAGAACTAACGTTACTAAACTCGCAAGCTGTAGTTTGAGAGCTAGCTAAGGTTAAGCAAAGTAAGTAGTAGAGTCACTACAACGTTACTTACAGACCGGGCTGTTGCGGAAACGTCAGTTAAAGTTAGTTTTCATTTTTCCTGTGCAGTTGTACTAACGTATGCTAGCGTCAATTCATGTATTTCAATCCGTAAACTAGAGATACGACTTAAGCTAGGTAACCTTGACCTAAGTTAACGTCTGAGTTTCTGAGTTAGTAGCTATCCCTAGCAATTTATCTGGAGATAATTCTAATGACTGGATAAAAGTTTTGACAGGTGAAACAATTCAGGACTAGCTATTCTCTAGCATATAGCCAACTACCTGACGAAACACGCGTACTTGTACGATAGATTGTTATATCCTTGTGTGCTTAGGTAAAGTTAGATTTTTGATACCTCAAGAAGCTAATTTACCACAAGCTCACATTTTACACACCAGGTATTCAGGTTGAGGACTGTGCCGCGTCTACTACATTTGTTTAATACCATCTTTAGTCATTGTTCTTGTCCAGCTACATTTGACATGTACGTCACCAACTTGTTTTCCCAATGTACTCCTGGCCATCTTACATTCTGAAGGGACATATTCTCCTTTTCGGCTGCGCGTTTTATTTCAACCCTTACCTATATAGGACACTGAAATCGTGTACCTAGTAACCAGCATTTCTGTAAAAAAAATGTACAGTAATTATGCTTAACCCAAGCATTTCAGCATTTCTGTTGATCCCCCCCTCCTCTGTTTATCCACAGGTTGCTTCTAGTTTGTGGGGGAAGCCTGTGCTCTAGGTTAGATGCCTACAGTACATGCATTGAGAAAATGGAACAGCA
Organism: Albula glossodonta; assembly: GCA_019788955.1. NCBI lineage: Eukaryota > Metazoa > Chordata > Actinopteri > Albuliformes > Albulidae > Albula > Albula glossodonta. The sequence goes on along the minus strand of JAFBMS010000056.1, from coordinate 2,750,587 downwards.
ATGTAGCTGGTGATCAAAATGTCCAATACAGGAAGACTCAGCCTCATCGGTCCCTTACTGTTGACAGGAAGATCAGAAACACTTGAAAGATGTTCAAAAACGAATATCAGGTGTGATGAGAACTGTTTGTGAAATTATCCTACGTGGTGTGAAAGTGCATACTTTTTAACGTTTCTAATTAATTTACTTTGCTTGAAACCCTTTCGTATTTTGTGACATTTCTTTAGGTTTTAACGTTTGTTTATCATACGTGGTACAGGGTAATGTTTTCATTATTAAATCTAAGGTGATAACATGAGGTAACATTAGAGCTGTGAATCTCAACAATGAACTTTTTTCTTTAAAGGGTGGAGCTGTTGTTGATATCTTCAGTGCTCAGGGAAATGACCCAGTGGCAAAATGGAAACTTCATGGAGCTCAAACAGCTATCAGCAAAGTCAGTCTCCTTTTTCATCAATTATTGCAATAGAGACAGCTGTTTACTGTTTCAGGTGTATACATGTTTGGAGTAAAAAGAGGGTGGAACAGGTGGTGTACTACATTACATCAAACTAAAAAAAAAATGGTGTCTTGAAACTTGTCTCCAGATGTAATTATATTTTTCTTGTGTGTTATAATATTTTTCAATAACTGTAAAACAATAATTGAAAATAACGTATGGTCTCTTGAATCAGTTAAAGCAGGCTAGTGATTGAAGTAAATGTTCTGCTTTGGAGGCAGATGTCTGCCATTTTCATAATCGGTTTCTGTTTTGTTTCCACAAAGGTTTCATCTCACTCTTGCAATATTTTTTGACTCTCCTGCTCATAATCTCGCAGAGTTATAATTAGGCAATTCTATCATTATGGGTGTGACATTTGTGCTCAAAATGTCAAACACAATGATTCATAGAATCTACTGCTGAAGCATAAATCAAACAACTTCTGGATATTGTCATAGAACATCACAAGGGTAGTGCAGATACCAAATGTGTTTTTATCTAACAGAGACATGGAAAATTCATTTGTGATATGGATGTGACATAAATGGACAATTTGTTTTGGGAGACTACATATTTTGTCTAAACCTGAGAATCTTAAATTCTGAGCCAAGCCTCATGATTATAGCTTGATTATAGCTTGCAATTTCATTGACAAATTGATGGGAAAAACAAATATTATGGATGTGACATTCTTCATAACTGTGCTTAGTATTGTAATTCACAGACATACAAAAATCAGATCAAGAACAGTCATGACATATATAATTGTGATATGAAATGAAAATTAAATAAAAGAAATAGAGGGCTACAGGCATCTCAGTAACAGACACCTGCACCTAGAAATAACATAATTTAATAGACTTAATTGATCGACTAAAACTAAATTTTCATTTTATTGTCTGTGTCCCAGGAATTTGACAAAGAAGTCAAGGGTTTTGTATATATTTTGGAGGGCAGCAGCCAGAAAAACCGAATGCAGATGCCAAAGGACAGCAGAATGGCCCGTAAGTATAAAACAAATTACAGTAATTGTCACAAGACTGTAAGACATGTGAGAACTTGCAAAACTTAAGATACTTGATGCTTACTTCTGAACGTATAAGGTGTCGGTGGACCTCAGTGGGAGCACCTGTCAACTGAAGAAGGTGCAGCATTCTGATTACGTCTTTACCAGTTTCAAACACTGATTCAATAGGCTGACTATCAAACTGAAACATGATACAAATTTTCATTGATAAAATGACATAAGTCAGTGTCACAGATTTCCCATTGAAAATTCTGTCAGTAAATTGAAATGAAAGTGAGTTTACCCATTTGGCAGAAAACATTCCCATCTTCATAAAAATATTTCAAGTATCAGTTCCCAAGCTACATTTATGAAATCAACAAAGGGTGTCCAATAATATGCCAATGTTTTAAGAGTTACAGTCCACCAATCTTTGTAAAACATCAAAGATTGAATCCAGTCTTCTTCTACTGTGAAGTATGCCTGCGGCAGACCAGCTGTGCTGCCTTTACTTATTTTTGGCACCAAAATAAGTCATTGTGTGGGAACTTGTGTATCTGCACAGATGATGGTTCATAATACTATGAGTGCTGAGCATAGCCTAAAATTCACACTGTCACCTCCCAGTAACAAACAAGGGTTTGACATGGGATATAATAACTGCATATTTTTCGAGGATGAAATAGAAACTTTTGACAATTCATACAGAATATGTTAACACACAAGATGTGTTTGGGATCACGTTGGCTAGAAACCATAATCCTCTGGATTGATTATTTTCCGGAGATAATATTACACTTTGGAAAATGAAATGGTACTGAAGGGTTTGCATCTCTGAGGTTTTGCTGAAGTTGGTCATATTATTTTTAAGATATTCAATTGACATGACTTCAAAAGCATGACAAGGAGTTTAACACCAATAATTTAAATCCATTCATTTAACCATGAGCCATACCTGTCTCCATAAGCATTTACATTTGACTGTGATTCCATTAAATACAGAACATTGTAAAAGAATTGAAATAAATACTTTCAATTCTCTGAGTTTCCTTGCAAGCACACTCAAGTTTTCTTAAGTGCTGAGGAAGGCAAAAGTTTTATTTGTCTTTATGCAGATATTGCAGAAAATCTTTTTTTGGATAATCATGAGAACTTTTCTTTTTATAATTATTCGACTCATTATTAAGCTCCAGCACCACTTGAAATGCAAGTTTAGCACATTTATTCGGTATTGTTTCCGTAATTTTGATTGTCTGGAACATAGCCCTATTACATCAGAAATAAATGCTGTTTGGTTTGCAAATGGTTTCTAATCTCTGAGGGATTCTCCTTTAAATACCCATTTTAAGTAGCTTTCCCATGCAACTGAAGATTTTCATCATATTGTCATGCATGCAAAATTAATGTGGTTATGCAAATTTTCTGTTTACCTGAGTTGTCATGAGTACTGTGCTGAGACAAGACCTGATTTCTAGGCCTATGTATGTATTCATAATATTTGTAAACTGTATTTGTGAAGCATTTTAAAATAAAGATACATACTTTTAATCTAAAAAGAAATCTGGCACCGGTGGCCGTATATTTTAACTGACTTTATTCTATGTAGCTGACATATTCATGAATAGCATTTATTTCAGTGGGTTTGACACATTTTAGTGTGTAAATGTACATCTAAATCTGCGGTCTTTCAAAAACATGACAATTGTAATTGCCTTACATTATTAAAGCAGCACACCAGATAGACAGTCCAATGTATTTTAATCTTCTGTATATATGTGTTGTATTTCAGTCGGGCTCAGCCAAAGGTTCCTGGTCCTGCAGGTATTTGTTCCCCAGGGAAAAGACTTCTCCACAGAGCTCATGTAAGACTACTTCTGAATCTCTTCCAGTGATACGTAGCTACATAGATACACAGTACACATAGCTGCCAGTAGAAACTTGATTACCTTTTATTATTCTTATACATTGTGTATTAGTCTTATTTAAGGCAATACCATAATGTCTTGTAGAAAATAATTAATGTACATGTATCATTGAAGTATTTTCATTCCATTGATTGATTTGTATTATTTCAACTATATGAGTCAACACTAATAGTATTGTTAACTTGTCAAGTGTATTTTCCTGAATTTGTACTGTGGTTGAGGAGATCATAGCAATTATTTTCTCCTTCCGTGGATTTCCAACAATGCCAGACAGCAACTCATGGTATAATTTTGACTGACGTCAATTCATTACATTAATTTATGTGGTATACAGCAACTTAATGAAATTAGATCAGGTATTATAGTCCGTTCATCATCAGCAATGCATTGTTTAATACGATACGCCTGTAAAATCCATCACAGCACAACAAGAATCCGCATTTCAACATCTGAGCAGTGGATCCAAAATATGAGTAATGCAAACAGAGGGTTCAGGGACAAAGCTGAAAGGGTCTGAATTTCTGAGCTGAGCTGGGTTCAGGAGATACTATTGTGTTGTAGTGGCCTGAGGTGATAGTATAAAACCTGGATATCTGAGAGTGGGAGGAATCTTCTGTGAGGAATTTAGCAGGTGCCGAAAGGGTCATGGTTTTGTTGTCTGCAAGGTTTTGTTCGAACCATGTGCACAATTCTCGTAAGTTTGTTTTTAACACTTTGATTAATAAGTTTCATGTCTTTGTTGAACACATTGAGTAATCATTTGCAGTACAGGGGGGAAAAAGTGAGTGAACCCTTGAATTTAGTAACTTGTAGATCCTCCTTTAGCAACCCAATACACAATGCCCCTTGAGTTGTATGTCGCTCTGGATAAAAGCGTCTGCAAAATGTGTATAACGTAATGTAATGTAATATAAGATCTGGCAGGGTAATATGACAAATGCACTAGTCCTCTGTAGATCCTAGGACATGCTGGCTAACTCCAGAACTGTTAAACGTTCTCACTGCCTTTTTTTTACTGTCTGCATTGTCAGTATAGCTCAGATCTTGATCAATGAAAGTCCCCAGGTGCCTAAGTAGCTCAGGCTGGATATTGATTAATAGAAAGAAAAAAAAAATCTTTCTGCTGAATCTTTTGTAGAAAAATCTTTTTGTTGGTTCTGGATCGAGTAGACAAATAATATGAAAGACGATAATGCCAATACACATCTTAATGCTGCCAAAATTTAAACGAGCCCTGGTTTTCTAAAGCAGTGCTGCAATACTGTTTTGCTGGGGCCATGAAAATGGTTGAGGTAGTGTGCTTTTTTCAATCACCATTCATGTGATTAAAACTGCATGTGCAAAATTTTAACAGAAGCTAAAGGCTTTGACAAATGTTGGCCTGACCTAAGTAAGTTTTCACACACACCAATGCCGGTCATTGCAAAGTAACTTAATCAAAGTCATATTGTATGTCGAAACATCAAAACTGTTCCAGACACTTGAGGGTTATCCATGTGTGCCTTAAGGCAAATTATAAAGGATCCAGATTACTTGCAGTAGACTGCCAGTGACTATCAATGTTGTTGGATGCTACAGGATAGATAGACTGAAGGTGTTTGAGTACAAAAATGTGCGAAACAGTTTCTTGTGTTACAGAGAACAAGAATAACTAGCATTTGAATTCAGTAACGACGTTTAGAGTAGACTACTGCTATGACTGTTTCGGTCCTTACAAACATCTACTCCTGGCAGATATCCAGTGTGAGAGTTAGTTCTAAGCAAAGGTCATGTTTCCTTCCAAGATCGCAAAATTTGTTTTGTAAATATGGCTGTTTGTGACTGGAGTCATTTACATAATGACTCTTATTTGATCTCCCGCAAAGAGTGTAAAGATGAGACGTGGAGATATTTTGGGTGCATATGCAAAATAACTGTTATTTGGGATCTTTGTAAATCTACCCCTAAGCGAGGAAGAGTTATGGGCCTGAAGTCATTTACCATTCATATTTTTGGCCACAGGTTTGATGTTAAAAACCATCTGTGTCTCTAGAACAGTGCTAACATTCAGCAGGTGTTGTGATAGCAAAGTGACACATACCTTAAGCATACTTCTCACATAAACCACCTGGGCCTACAGAAAGAAATTATACTGTCTCTTATAACCTGTCATCTTTTTTCTTTATGGTATATAGAATATATGGGAATCATTGGGAGGTATTATCATGTAAGAACAAAAACACAAACCATATGATAATAACATGTGAAACTTTATTTCAGTACTGGTTTGAATGTGTAATGGACTAGTTGCCCCTCTGTGGCATTCTGCAAGTGAAATGGCCAAAAATAACCGGTGTCTGTGTCTGTGTCTGTGTCTCAGTCTCAGTCTTTGTAATGCACACATTTAGACAAAAGATTTAATCTAATTTATTTAACTGCCACACAGAAATCTTAGTAAGATGTTTGTCTTTCGTAAAAGAGCAACTGTAATTTTCCATTACTGCCCCATGGATGCTTTGGATGCTTAATTATAAACCTAACCATGTTGGATTGTTGTAGTGTGACAGTCGAAAATGAAGGCATTTCAGATATCATCATGTAGTTACTCTCTGTTATAATTTTCCAATCAGTAAGTTCTTTTTTTCTATAAACAGGATCAAATGAGGATGCAGTATGTGATTACCTTCTTAACATGACCTGGTGAAACCTGTTCCTCTTTTAACAGACATAAACAATATATGTTTGAAATAACATGCATGTATGTGTATGAAGTTTTACACAGATTACTGTATTTTATTTTTTGGTAATTATCTTTCTATACCATCTTCTCACGCTCCATAATTGAGTTTCTGCACTTGGCACTGTCCCACACTGTGTAATGTAGTTGACTGCAGAAGCATCAACAATGTGAAGATTCTGGAGGGTTCTCTGATAAGCAAGAATGTGGATGAAATAAGTGTGTCTAAAAAGCTAGCTGTTGTTGCTGCTTTCATCTGTTTTTGTTTGTACAACTCAGGCTGGGGGAACTGCATGGCTAGGCTGTTAGCTCTGTGGGTAATTAGGGACAGGTAGCCCACAGTTAGATTATAGGTTTGGAACTCTGGAACACTGTACCAAGTGTCTTATACTTATACACAGTCAAGTACCCTCATACAACTCCCAACAATTCTATTTATGCATATCTTTCTATGGATTTTGGGACACCAGGAGAAATGTCTTGGCTGTGTAATTGCTCTTCAAAATTGAATAGTCTGCCCTTGTCTGCTGTGAGAACTGCTAGACGGGGCGACATCCTAATATGTTATTTCCAGAGGTTATACGGCTGTCTAAGTTGCATGAGATTCAGTGCTCTTCTATTTGCACTCACCATGTTCTTATTCACTTTAAAGTACTTCACAGACTTCTTATCTGTATTTAAAAAAAAAAGATTTTAAAATGCTGTCCTACGGGGTGGAGATGATGTAGACATGTTTTAATTAATGAAACAGAAAATTACACAAAGAAGTGCTAAAACTCTGGAGTTCCCAGACACTTTCCTTCCTTTGGTGTTCGCTCTCATGTATGGGGAGAGCCATTGAGAGCCGTTGAAATAAGGAATACATTTAAAGGCAAGGGCTGCTTTTGATAAACTCAGCAAGGATACTGACTATGGGGAAGGGTTTCATTTCATTTGAGGATGATTATTTTATGGAGACTGGAAACTGGAGTTTGGTACATGCAGTTTTGTTTTCTTACTCTGATTTGGGTCAAGCTTTCAGGCTGTAGGCAGTGATTTATAATTCACCAAAACTGTATTGTGCTCAGAGAGGGAACAAGCTAAACCTTTTGAGAAATAAAAATGGAAGATATAATTGTATTGTTGGAAGGTAGAAATGTACAACAAGGTCATATTTTAGACAAGAGATGCACATGAGATTTCTGTCTGCGAGAAAGGCATGTGAAAGCTGTAGCAATGTCTTAATATTTCAGTTGTTGCAGGGGTTTGATGATTGAGTATTTTTTTGAAGATTTTACCCATGACACATCTGTTACAAAGGAGCTTTACAACTGAGCAAAGACTATTTATGTGAATTGCTTTCAAAACCCGGGAGAACTTTTGACCAACAGGAGGTGTATTATACCTGTATTATATTTGCATAGATTCCTATAGTCCAAAGTCAGAATTCCCTGGAGGAATCCTGGGAACGATCCTGCAAAGATCACAAAATAATAACCTACACAGAGTGCAACACAGCAGCTTCACACTGTAGGCAACGCTGACATGACAAGACAAGTGCTCATAAGCCCCAGTAAGTATTGGAAACCCAGGCAAACAGCCACCGAGCATCATCATTATGCAAAGCACGAATCTCCAACCCCCCCACCCCCCACCCCCACCCACCCGCCCCCCAACGCAGAGAATGTTCACACATGATAGGAGGTAATAAGAGTGTCAGATGAGACTGCCTGTGCCGGGCCTTTACAGGACACAGTCAGGGGAGCCGGCAGCGCAGCTGGTGGGAGACAGGGGTCAGCAGTGAAATTCTGGCTTGAGGAATGGGTCCAGGTTAGCAGGATGCAGCTGGCAGCCCACAGCCGACAGGAGCTGAATTGTGCTTGTTTGGCTCCGGTACCCTGCGTAGCTGGCTGGCAGGCCACCAGGACCATGCTGTAGCTGCAGAGAGGGACGCATCCCAGTTAATGGCCGACATGGCGAGGTTGAAAAACCAAGGGAATTCAGGGGGAGAGGACATGTTATCCAACCATATTTGTATTAATAGTGCCTCTTAAATGCCCATTTTTTGTACTTACCCTTAAAATGATTTCCCACAAGGTGCGACGTATATTTTTGCATAATTACAGATGTGGAATAGCTGTCCTGTTTGTTAAACTACTGAGAGAATGGCAGGGCAATACTTCTCCACATGATTCAGTGAAGTCATGCGTATCTATTCTCTGCCTCCATTTTTATTATATTATTTTTTTTGAAATATGTAAAAATATGATGTACATTAGGCTGGAGTGGGCTTGGCTTTAACTGAAACTCTGTCACCCTTTTACTCCCATTCATTTTGAAATGAGGCCTTGTAGAGCCTTCATGGTGTGACTGACAAAATCAAAAATAAATCAGAGAGCTGCCATTTTTGTACTCACAGACATTTTTCAGAGTAACATAATGAATGAATTATCCTCAATTTAGGGGAACTGTCTCTTTAACTCCCCACATCAGAAATTAATTCTGCTCTCACTTCATGGTTCGCAACAATTAAAATTCTTACATTTGCCTCTTTTCTCCTGTCAACACTAATCCGTCTTTGCTCCATCTTAATATATTCTGTTCCATATGCTACAGAGATGTGTTGATGTCTATATCCAGCAAGTAATCCTGCACAAAAAAATGATGACAGGTTGTAATAGTGTTAAAATGCATAGGTTTTCTCTTAAAAGAAGTATAGGAAAGTGTTGCTAATATCAGATGTCATCTCACGTTGAAATATTTTGAAATTGGTTCAAAGCAGAATATATTGATGAGATGGTAAAAGCTATGGTGAAATTGCATTACTTTACAATCAGTTCACCCAACCCCACTGGTGACATCACTTCCCATTCATCTCTTAGCATTTTCCCTCCATCAAAAGAAGGACGTGTGTTTTTTTTTTTTGGCGAACTCAGTGACTAGAGGCAAATCTAAAATTCCCAAGAGACTGATCATGTAAACATGCTTACGAACGAGGTACACTCCAGAATATCAGATTGCCAATATTAGCAATAGCAAATTAAAAGAGTCGTTAATATTTCATGTTTCCTTTGCAGTGTTCTGTAGAAAAAGTACCAGATCAGTGCTGGGTTTCAAGCATTTCAGTTTACACAGCTCTCTCCAAAGCAGTGCTGAAGTTTACAGATGTTTCAGCCTGCATTCTGTCACGATACTGGTGTGTAAGCTGAGTCTCAGGAAGCCTGTCACACCTGCATCTTGTTTTAGTTTCGTAGCCGGCTACCATGAAGAACTGAGGGTGTTTTCCTTTGTCTTGCTGCTAGTTCTCCAGTACTTAGAGAATCAATCTTTCTTCTGAGTAATTTTATAGTAACCATTTCCATTCATGTCATGGTCCAACACTACTTCATCGAAGTATGATTCTGCATATTTAGGCTGTCCACAAATGCGTGTTTTATACAATTAGGTTTGTGATGAGGCTTGATTATCCAAAATAGTTTTAACTTCTTATATAATCCATATGTTAGGTAATCTTTTTAATTCAAGCAATCTGTTTAATTCTTTTTAGTAAGGTTTGCAAAAGTAGAAATAATTCCCTTGGTGCAGCAGCTTTCGGCAAGGAGATAATCCATTGTGTCGAAAAAAAAGTAATTTCCAGATTAGGACTGGCAGGTGGATGATCACATTCAAAGCTCTCAATTTGTAATCATAAAGAGGATTGTGTTTTGCTTTCCCCGTAGTTGCTATGGCAACACATCTCACCCGATAAGTAACAGCTAGAACTTTCTTTTAATTTAAAGTTAAAACGATTTTTTTTTTTTTTTTAAATGTAGTGTGCTTTGCATCCTTCCCATGATTGTCACGTTGAGCAATATATGTACATTCAGATCTCCTATAACATCAGAATTCACATATGCAGATCATTTTTGGGTGGGAATCATTAGAAAATGATGTGCTAGCAAGTTGGAATAGTGGTTCCCACTGCAATTACATTACAGGCCCAGAGCAAGGTGCGAGAGCTGCGCTACTTCACACACGTCGTACTAATCTATTGAATCGCACTGGAAAAATGTTTCTTTATGCTAGCTTTACTTTTCAGATCTGGGGAGATTTGAAAACTTCAACACAGAATTAATTTCCTGTCTCAACGGGGAGACGACTTTACAGCTTGCATATTGATGTGTATGACGTTTTTTTCCTTTGTGTCAGTGTGACACTGCTCTCTCCTTTGAGCTCAGTGATAAATAAATTGTATTCCGCTCATCAGCAGGCAATTATGTAAAGCTCATTACCCAACATCTGCTACAAATATAACAATTCATTAAAGGCATTGGTCATGCTATATACACAGTCTGTAATTAACCAATCAACACATGGAGAAGTGTGCTGTGACAAAAGCAGCAGTTACGGCCTCTGAATTGTTGTTGCTGGTCTCCAGTTTGTTTGGTGCATTCAAAGTTGAACCATTTGTGTGAAATGTTTTTGTTTGTCATGAGCTACGTGAGCTATGGCACTGCCACAATGAAGGAGATAATGTGGTATTAAAAAATCACAGTGGGTGGAAGGCATGAAATTGTGCTCACTTGTGAATCTTTTTTCTATGTGCCTAATGACATACCTGGTAGATTTATTATTTTGTTTTTTGTTTGTTTGTTTGTTTTTTTTTGAATGGATGATTAAGGTTTACTGATGATGAGAACTGTCCATCAGTCTTTTTTTTTTTCTTTTGAGACACAGAAAGAGATTTATACAAGCTGTACAGGCAATGACAGCATTGTTCTTCCTCCTAATTGCTGCTCCAGTTTCAAATACCCTGACCTCAGGCATCCAGAGATTTCATCATCTCTGGCAGCGCACAAAGTAACAGTTGAGAGCTGTAATGGAGGTGATTGCAGCAGGAGTGAATGCTGAGAAAATCTGCTCTGTGCAAACCCTGTTAACCATAGGGATTGTGTGGGAAGCACATTTAGAATCGCTGCCTTCTCCTTCCACTTCATTTGGATTGGCATTCGCTGTGTGAATAACATCATTTCATCTTAGTAATGTGTGAACATACCTCCTTTCATAGAAGTCCAACCTGATGAGAGTGCAGTGTGGGAAGACTTTGACTGATTGTGCTGTTCTGCAAATTCATATCTACATAGTGACTCGCAGAGAAAATTACCAAAAATATGTTGATTTCATTTTAATTTCTTTTTTGTTATGTACTTCTAAATCTCCATCACATGGTGCAATTAAATGATAAATGGTTTAACTATTTTTGAGACACCTTGCATTGGATCAAGAATGGCTGAAGATCCTGAAAGAGCCATTGAGTTGATTAATTTTCTAATGCAGTAAAACCAATCCATCTGGCAAAGTCCTAGCCTGCTTATGCTCACTCAGGCATCAATTTTTTTGTCACAAAACTAATGACAGATATATTACTAAATTTATCCCCCAGGTGTCCAATTTGACAAATATTTGCCAGTTTATTTTTAAAATAAGATTTTCACCTTCTGAAGTCCTGCTTTTATAAGATTGAAGGTGACAACAAACTTTGCAGATTTACCCAGAATACGACATGATGTGTCTCAAGGGGAACTTAACTTGGACATTGAAATCATTTGGCTAAGAAGCTCACTAGCCATTTGGTAGTGTGCCCAGTATGCAAACCATAGAGAGCTAAGCTTCATTTTGACTAAATACTGTTTGAGTTAGCCTGTTTTGAGTTATTTTGCACCATTCCATTGTGTTTGAGGGGTTTTATATTGTGTCTTTTGAAACTCTTGGAGACCGTTGCAAATTTTACAAAATATTCTATGTAGTGTTATATTAAGGTGGATGGCTGTATTGGGATTTTTATAAAGGAGATTAATCGCCAAATGCTATCGTGAAAACAGTTTTACGTGCAAGTCTACCTTTAAAAATAAGAAAGATTCCACTAATGGTGGGTCCTATCACCCTTCTTAATGTAGATACAACAATTATTTCAAAGGTATTTACTATTCACCAAAAATATATATTTAAACTCAAAAGACCAGACAGGTTATGGGTTGTCACCCTTTTTCAAGCTGACATAGGCTCTTACATGTTATAGACCCCACAGAGCCTTTGCTAAAACTGTGGGTTATTATTTTCCTGGATGCTGCAATGGAATAGCTCTACATATTTACAGTCCTGTGCAGTGTTTAAATCATAGGTCTGTGTTTGTACTAATTACAGTGTTTGTACTAATTACTTTCCTCTTTTAAGAGGGACATTTCAAGGTTGTGCACTTGTTTTTGTGTTAGAAATTGAGCCACTCTCTGTTGCACTAAAACCATCTATGGGGCACACAGTGTTGTCCCTTTATGCAGATGATCTCTACCAGTACATTTCTGATTATCAGTTGTTTTAGTCAGTCATCAAATTTGTCACGTCTATTTTAGAGCTGAACCTTTAAAAAAAGCCAATGCTTCATAGTAAGTAGACTGGCATGGAAAAGTGAGCATGCCACACATCACCTTTGTTTAACCTACACAAGCTTTAAACACTTTAGGACAGACGCCACTCACCCTCATTTTCTAAGACAGTCTTAGACTATTAAAAAAGACTTATGTCTTTCACAAAGGTAGCAGTTTGCCTCTGTCCTTTACTGGCAGAACACAGTTTGTGAAGATGAATGTTCTCCATTAATTGATTCAATGTCTTCCATTCACTTGTGTATTTTTCAATGGCTCTCCTTATTTGTAACATCATTTTTCATACTAATAACCAAGCAGTCACTGCTTGTATCTTGGGAGGTATGGTTTCCAGAATTAAGAGAACTTCCCTTCAACAACACCAAGATGAATGAATGTTCTGTCCTGTAGTTAATTTCATCTGCTACTTCTGGTTAGCAAGCGTTCAAAAGCCATTTTGGCTTCACCCCTCCGTCACAATTTTGTTGAAAAAACCAGGGGATTTGTTTTGTTGCGGAATGTTTTACCTGTGTTGTGCCTTAAAATAACATGCAGCAGAATGCTGAAGCCTGGAGCCATAGAGACTGCTAAACATGTAATTGCAGAAGCACTGTCATAGCTTATCGCTAGTGCTAAATATAGATGTTGTTTGTGAGTTCATGGATAATGAAAGCAACATCTGGTAATTACTGAAATATTGCAATGGATTAAGTTGATTTTATCTTTGATTTAATAATTTTTTTCCTGCCAACATGTTCTCGAAACCTTTCCACCAGTTTGCGATTTGCCTTTGTTTGAGCATCAGTTACATCAGAACCCATAATGACAGATGTTTGTCCATGTTCTGAGAAGCAAGTAGACCATTGTTACTCACCCCTGATTCTGAGGGTCTACAGTGTGTGCTGGGATGTAGTGTTTGTGTGATCTCCTCTGAATGCGATATTCACTTGTTGTGATGTGCATCTTTCTGCAGCAATCTGTGAGACAGATTTGTTCCTATAAGGCAGGCCTGCCAAGAGGGCTGTGTTGTAAACATGGGTGTAAACAGGAAGCAGTGAGTTGTGTGTTTAACAATTTGTGACAAACTGCAGACGATGCTCCTTCAGCTGATATAGATTTACAGCTTTGCAGCAGGTTTAGCACAGCATAGTTCCTGCTTATATACGTTTTTAAAACATTTTGTACTTGATTAATGAGAGGTGGTTGGGAAGTTCAGTAAAAGATGCTACCCATGAATACATGAACTTTCATGAGGTCCGTGGATGGGGCATATTTTGTTAACCCTCTCATGTTCTCATGTTCTCATGTTTTGTGCGAAGAAAATGTTTTGTGGGATCTGGTGCTCCTGTAGATAATATTGATTAAGGTATGTGTAAACATTGCTACACAAAATTCTTGTAAAGGTTTGCACAGATGAAGCTTTGACAAAGAAAGACGGTTTACAAGTGGCTTCAAAGGTCTCAGAAAGGATTGTAAAATAACAAGCCAGAAACAAAGGAATGACAGCAGTGAAAACATGATGCAAGCAAGGTCAAGGTCAACAAGGTCATTTGAGCGAACCAACTTTTAATGAAATCTCAGAAGAAAGTAATTTCATTAGGTTCTGTTCAGGCAATGCGGGCAGATGCTTTTAACAAAACACATGTCAATGTCAAGATCGTTCTATGCAACAACTGACCAAAAAGAAAATCATGTATTCATTTCATTCAGCTTGTTTGATTGATGTGTTTTGGTTTACTGGTCGTAGCCCAAGTAATAATGGGTCATAGGTTTATAGTTATCATCTGGAGAGAAAACAAAGAGTGTCCAGCAGAAGAGACCCAGGCGACTGAGAATGAAAAAGATGCCTTGGTCAAGATCATAAGTGAAACTCAATCTGATTTTAAACTTAAAGTGTGGAATGAATTATTCCTAAAAAAAAATTCCTTATAAAGAATTTCATTTTCTATTGTTGAATGTGGCTTTCCTCCCAAAAGACGTGAAACTTTTGTGAGAATCACTCAGATACAAAACACCAAAAAAGTCAATGAGTTGGTCCTCCATCACAATAATGTGCCCTGCAACATGGGGATCACTATCATGATATTTTTGGCAGGAAACGGCATTCTTGTTACCCTCTGTCCACCTTATTTGCACAACTTGGCACTGTGCGACTTCAGACTGTTTCCCCAATGAGAGGGATGCGGTTTTACATGATCAAAGGCATGAAGTCCATCATGCCACACCTTCTGAAGGTGATTAACAAAGACAATTTCCAGAAATATCCCCAACAGCAACAGGGGACGATGGAAGAAGTGTGTATGTACAAGGCAGCCATACTTTGAAGGGGATTAATGATGCGTTTGATGTTTAATACAAAAAAAAAAAAATATTCACTGAATGTTTTGATCATGCAGTTACCTCACCTCACCTGGTTTCTTGAGGCTAAATCAGTTGCTGATTTTTAAGGTGAAAATGGAGACCAGCATACACTATAGGGGTACCCCCGAACTTTCCTGTAAAAGTGTCTACATGGCCCAATTAGAATGTGCTCAATGACAGATCTGCCTTGCTGAACTGTAAATATACAGCTCTGTGAGTGACTGTCAGGTCAGTTTTTGATAAGAAACACTGGAATATCCACCAGGTGGAGATATTGTGTCCAGGACTGATGCTACATAGAAAATTCGGCAGACCTATAGCCATCTCTTCAGGTAGAGGCTGACTCTCCTTTCCAGGTCTGTGTTGGTTGAAATCAGTAACTCATAGAGGAGTAGCGGCCACAGGATCCACAACAGTATTTCATGTTGGTAGATCCACGCTTTGTATTTTCTTGGTCAGCACATCTTGTCAGCATCCTTCAGCCACCCCTCCAGCTCCTTGCAGGTGGTTGATCGGTACTGCATCTCTGAGGCTGCTGTTGAAGATCTTTACCAGAATTTTCACAGCTTCTCCACAATGGTAGGGATCGGTGTGCCGGAGATAGAGAACCGGAACTTGTCCATGACTCTGCCTCCCTTCAATACCAGGAACCTTGATTTTGCAGGCTTGAACGTCATCCTGGCCCATCCCGTCAAGCTCTCCCACCACTTCAGGATCCACCTGGCTTCAGGAACTGACTCTGTGGTCACTGTAAGCTCATCCATGAAGGCGTGGATAGCTGGTTAGCAGAGTCCAGTTCTGGACTTTGGGCTTCTACACTCTGATACAGCTGATTTCACCAGGATGTTCATCACCAGATCAAACAGGATCACTGGTGCAGCCCGTGATGATTCCCACTTCCAGTCTGTGCCACTCAGTTGTTGCCCATGTTGAAGCTCCCAAGCTGAAATATCTGTAATGATCCAGGATGAGTTCTCTCACTCAAACAGGAACATGGTACCTCTCCAGGGTTTCCCGTACCAGCTTGTGGGGCATGGGAGCCATAGGCGTTGGCTAGGTCTAACCACAGCACCACCAAATTCCCCTTGTTCTCCTTGGCCTCTCTGATGAGCTGTGTGACCGTGCCTGTGTGCTTTAGACAGCCTGGTACCCTAGGGATGCCACCTTTCTGCAAAGAGGTGTCGATGTAGCTATTCTTGAGAAAGAACTCTGCCTGTCACTTCAGTACAACGCTGAAGATACTGCTTTAGCAGATTAAAACTTAACACAAACTCTTGAATTTCAGAGAAAAAAAAATGTTTTGACTCCTTGTGTTAAGTCAGTGTCCTTGAATTGAACTCAGGCTTTGTTTTATGGTAAAAAGCCATAACCCTTAAGTGGCCAATGTTTCAGAGATATGCTGGAACAGAAAATAGCGGCCATTGTTAACTTTTATGATGCTTTCAGCCGATACGTTTATAACAATAAAAACTGAAAATATCACAATTTTCCAGACATATATATGATTTTTTAACATTTCACTGGCGAAAATAGCATAGGGGCAATAACATAATAATCTGGTGAAAACTTAAATTGAACATATATTTTCACATGCGAACAGCTGAAATCTCACAGAAGACCAAAAAACCACATGTGCCCGGAAACAAATGATATTTGCTATTTCCTCACATCTGTTTTAAAGGGTAATTGTATTTATTCTTTTTTATTTCTGGATTTGACAGTTTAACACAAGCTCAAAAGGGTCTGTGTAGGCTTGATTATTTCAGCCCCTTGGTCCCTCTCACGGCACAGATTGATTTTTTTTTCTTAGGGAACAGACTGTTAGAGCTCAGAGGTGTGATGGGAATGAATTAGCATGAGAAGTAATTTGTGCCTGGCTGCGGGCCCTCCCTTTATATTGAGGGGTGAAAATCTCATTACTGATCTTATTTAGGGAAAAGGACTGCATCTACGGCCCTGACTATTAAAAGCTGTCATGTCTGTGTTTTTGTTTTTTGTTTTTTTTTTTAATGAAAGCTGACATTTTTATTGTCCAGATGCATACTGTTTCATTCATTTACCATTTACTTCCAGGGTGACAGATTCAGGAAACCTGAAGAGAAGGCTGTATTTATCAACTGTTCATAAGGAATTATCAGCAACCCCATTGCATGCCAAAATACCTCTATCAAGTCTCAGACTCAACATTGTGAGTATAAATGTATCAATTTTACAAGTAGTCTTTCAGGAATAAGGCATTTGTATAGTATTTGTGTAGTATTTGTGTGTAAATAGAGGTTTCACTGTGGTATTCAATGGGTTTAGCAGTAGTTCATGCTATGTAGGGTGGATGAATGGGTATATTTTGTGGAAATGTCTTAAATAATTAATCCTGCTGACTAGTTAAGAGGACGATATTTCGTATATAGTATATTGATATATAGAAGAAAATCAAAATCAAACTGCTGTGGGGAAAACTAGGTTACTAGGAGATGTATCATAGAACGTATCATTTGTATCAGATGTATCATTTTATAAAACCAATGTAGGAAAAACATTTAATGGGATCTAGATAACCACTGGTTCAGTTGTTGTTTATTGTAAGATAAGTGATATAACCACAAAATGAGTAGCCACAAGAAATGGCAACAGTTGTGTAATTACTCTATTGAATGAACGACTCAAATGATCCAAATCAGAGGTTACACTATACTCATGAAATAAAAGGGGTTAAATTCATTGCTTTTTCAAATGAGCATTAATTACACTGCATACAAACAGTGCTTCACATTTCTGAACACTTCACTGTTCTTGATTGATTTTGATGTATGAGCCTGCTTGCAGAGAAGTAACAGGTAATTCAAGCTACTGGATATTCAGAAAAAAGCAAAAGAGCCACAAGCAGTTGGAAATGGTACAGTTTATACATTTTAAAGTATACTGTGGAAAGCCTGTAATTATATTACAAATACAGAAGTCAACCAGCGATTTTATGCTCTGTAGCAGGTGTCTAGAAACCAGAGAGCTGCCAACACAGATAGTTAACTGCATGTAATACTGTTCTTGTCAAATTAAATAATTGTCACAGTTTTGGATATAGATAAACTTGCATACAGGACTATTCAATATTTTTCAGGTAATGAAGATCTTATGACAATACAAAATGATGTCAGCGTTTATCCCAATGAAATAAACAGCTCTAAATGCATTGTGTGTAAAAATGTGATCTGGCACGCTCTGGATAAGGGTGATCCTCATCCAAATGCCCTGAAATGTAAGTTAATGTAAACGTGTTTGACATTTCCAGAGAATGTTGTCAAACTGTTCCTTCCCTCTACTCTCTGATTTCCAGTGGTGTAACATGTGCATCGACCTTGTGTCATTTACTGGTGAGATATTCAAAGGAGCCTCGTTCTTGTCCTTGGACAGAATCATAGTCTGCGCCAGCTGCAGACTCAGAAGGATCTTCACCATGAAGCTGCAGCCTGCAGATGCATACAGCGAGAGCGGTATGCGCAGTGAGCAAAGTCATCATGCCTGTTAGCAGGAAGTAATCACATTTTAATGTGTTTTACCAGAAACATCGAGTAAACATCTGGTCCACCCACCCAGTCTTCTTAATGGAGAAAACAGCTTATAGAGAATATGAAGTTGTATATTAGACTTCTTGCACTAATTTAATTGTGCAGAAATATGCTCATTTTTTTCCAACTTTTTAATGACTGGTAATTTACATTAAGCTGATAAAACCGAGAGTTGAAATGTATTCATTTTAGAACACCATTTTCCTTTATTTCCCCAATATATAAAGTCTAAGTGTGATTTTGTCCCTCTTGGAGGACCTAACTTGGTGACAACGTGCCCTACCCACTGGAGTCTCATGGAAGCCAGATCCATTGATGGTGCATAAAATCTTTCTTACAAGATTTATGGATTTCACTGAGCTTTCAAGTGACTATAACATCAACAGTCCACCGGTATAAAATTAAGTAATGAATTGTTATTGAAAAAAAAATGCAGTGTTGTGTGCTGTTGCTACACCAGAAGGCAACTGTAAACTATACAATACAGAGATATCTTCCCTCGGTTGTAATTCTGCAATTTGTCCAAGAGGGTGATGTGACTCTGTCTGACATTTTTATAATCAAGGAAAATAAATGATAGAATTCAAGATACAATTTTCACACCAACCTAAAAACCAGCACAAGAATTAACATGAGTAACAGTCTGACCCAGTGGTTGCATTTTTTTTCTTAATTTATTTTTTTCCTCTCTGCAATTTACCAGCCTCTGGAGAGAATAATATTGGAAAATGCAGCCATTTATCATTTGAAACTGCATGCATTTGCTTTATTCTGCTGAATGTATGTTGTTTTCAATGGTTTTAATTTTTCAAGAATACGATCACATCGCCCGCCCCCAACACCTTGCCGGAGAAAGCACATTGTAAAAAACAAAATAATATATGGGGCCTTTTATACCACAGGTGTGAATCGAACAAATTGGTTCTTTTTTTTTTTTTTTTTTTTTTTGAAAATTGTCTTTCTTCCATAGATCTTTATATTTGCGGAAATGGTCCCAGGGAAATAATTCCGAGGACTTGCCAGTTTCCAGCAGACGTGCAGCACATTACACAGGTGGTGAACATGAATAAATTGCGACTGGCAGAAATGAGGCTTGGTGGCTCTTTGTCCTCAGAATTAGGTGGGTAAAAAAACATCTGAAGTCTGAAGAACTGCATGACTTTTTATCCCTCCATCTTGTTTTTTTTCTGTTTTGTAAATGCTTTGCTTACCTAATCTGGCCCCAGTGCGGTTTCTCTGGATGTGTTTCTGTCACAGACCTCTCCAATTGTTAGCTCATCGGTTATTCACTTCCCAAGCCATTGCCGTCACTTGCGATTTTAACCTCTACATTCAGTTCAGTCTTTGTCCTACATGTCAATATTGATTTCGATGAGCAAGCATTCTATTATTGCACATATCTCCTTTTGTTTGTGTTTGACCTCTGCTTGTACCTCATTTTTCCCCACATGTGAAAATTGCTTGATAGGTTTATCTCGATAGGTTTACTGAATTCCATATACTGAGATTGCATTTTAAGGATCTTATGTCAGCTTGAGTAAATGATGGGAGCAGCATTGACGGAGGAGAGGAAAATGGGAGAATAATTGTGCTGCTTTTGTTTTTTAATGCATTTTAAATGCGTCTTATTGTTGTATGCAGTAGAGCCTAAGAGAGGGTCTGTTCATGGTTAGAGGAGCTGAGAATTGTGTAGGGAGAGATTTATAGCCCTGAAAAATAGAATCTGTGTATGGCTGTGCAGAGGTGTAGAGGAATGTATGTAGGCCGCAGTCTAGGTGACACTCACCTCCAAGGGCAAAGTTTGGCTTTTCAGTAGGTGAGTGCAATGCTATGGGTTAGCAAATTGAGGAGCTTTTGGTGGTGTGATGCCACATACTGTATATATGCAAGAGCTCAAAGATATTTTTTGTGACTTTTACATGAGCATTCTCACCACGCTGTCTGTTGCTCAGGGTTCTGTCTAGGTAATCACTGACATTTAATGGTTAAGTCCATTCAGTTAGGGTGCACTGCTAATGAGTTTTGGTTGGTGGACCTCATTAAGAACTTATTATTGGGATTATTTTAGATCCAATCCCCTCAACTATCAATGTAAAAATTGATTTTAGATTTATCTCAAGTGTTTGGGCATGATATGAAAGTATAATCATTTACCTAGTGTGATGCTAGTCATGCATGGCTCATAAGAGAGACAGTAAACCTCTACAGACACAAAGGTGTGGATGAAGCAGCGTCGTTAAAAATAATTTATGTGAAGTTAACGAAAAGAATTGAAATTCATTTCAGTCAGACATACGTCTGTTGAGACTGAATTTTTAATTTGGTCGAATGTTCTTGGCCGTATTAGATTTTTAAACTACTTCAAAGCTTTTCGGAAACAGTTCTAAATAGGCTGTTCACAAATGTGTCATTCACAGGGCTTTAATTTTATACTAATAGCTTTGCGTGTGTAGTGATGGAGTGATTTTTTTCTTTGAAACCCAAGTGCCCTTGGATCAGAGACACATACCTGGAGACTGCAATTATCTTTCCTTATGACAAAAATAAACGCTCCAGCAATTCATTATAATCCCTGTTTCCACTTCAATGGCATTTTTTATCTTTGCATATTTATCCACTCTGACAGCTGTCTCATTCATGTTGATTTATCCAGTCATGCCCACAGAAATAAATTGTAATCATACTGAGGGGATTTTCATGTAAATGAGCTCTTATAATTGGTCCCTGTGTTATTAGCATAACAAGCCTAATAATGATTAAAGAGGACTGATATTAAACTAGGCCTGGAATATAATAATATAAAGTGGCGGTTGCAAATTGCCATTATTGCAGTGCAGTTGGCCATTGTGTGCGTTGCATTGTTTGGAGCTTGGAACAGATGATCCAATTAAGATACAGGTCATCAGTTTACCAGCAGTACGTCTCTCTCTTTTAGAACGTGTTACCCTGGTGTAACCTGACAGCAACGAGGTTGTCTGTACCAGTACTGTCGTAACTTTGAGAATTTACAAGTACTGTCACTCAGCCCTGTGTAATAGGTGTAATGGGAGATTATGGCATTTCAGATGATTCACGCATTGTGTCCTCTGAGACTGGTTAACAGTGTTGCTGCTGAATTATTATAGAGTAACAAAGGAATTCCAAATTGTCCTTAGGACATCTTGAAGTTCCATGGAATTTCAGACTATTTTTGCTGACATTTTACTCTATGTGACCGGCCATCCTCTCGGATTGTCAGGTAAAGGTCTACTGATGGCTCCATTCTCCTAGTTTAATACTAAATGAGGTTTTCTCTGTAAAAGCACCAAGGCTCTGGATAGAAATATATTTTAAATGTTAATTTATTATTTAGTTGGCCCTGGGTGCATGGTGTACGGAAGTGCAGAGGGGACTGCTCCTCCTGTTTCGCTGCTGTCAGTGTTCCTGTTCCCTCCCTTTAGCCTGAGGAGCCTTCAGGACCTTGGAGAGCAGCAGTCTAAGTCCAAGACAGGCTCACCTGGGGATGATCAGACATCAGCCCAGGTGCAAGCCATTGTCTTCATTAGACCTCTTACAACAGCACAGTCTGCCAGGCTGAGAAATGGGTTATGGTTTGAGTGTTTTTCCTTTGATTAGAATTGGTTGTGCAAGATTTTATTTTGGTGTCATCCTTTGTGTCTTATTTGGTTATCATTTCAAAGTGTGTATTCTCTGCTGCCCTTAAAAGGGAATTAAAATGGCTGGTGGATATTTTTGTCGATTGAATCTGTAGTTGGTGTTTTTTTCCTTCAATCTCCATCTGGCACAGTGGCCACACCTGCCCCTGTGTCACAACATGCAGATACTGCAGAGCAACAGGGGAAATATAAGTGCATGTGTATTTATCGCACGACACCACTCTCTGTTTTTAATCATATTTCAGTGTACTTAGTCTGCTGGGGAATGAAAAGCATGTAATGAAAGCACTGGTAAAATCTCTGCTTGTCTTTCTCGGATTGTGGCAATTTCCAGGGACTGTGCTTCAGTCTACAATGCGAATAGAAAACTGTACATAAGCAATCTGTACCCCATATGATACTGTGGCCACATCACCCATGACCAGTTACAGTATATTTATCATTTGTGTTTGTGTTAATAATTATCAGGTCATAGGATGCATCACTATAAAAAGGACAACATTTAGTAAACCCCTACCCTAATGTAGAACAATTGTATGGATTTTCAATTTCTTTCATCTATTAAACGACATATCGGCTGTGGATCGACTTCATTTCAGTTGGTTTGGACATCATTCACAGACCTGGTCTGGTCTCAGCCACTTTGAGGAGTGGTGGTTATTTTAAATGCCAGCCTGTCAGCTGTCCCCTCTTGTTCTCCTGACAGAGCAGACAAACAGTGGCAGTTCAATTACTACACGGGTGGCCAAGAACCAGGATGTGTGCCACATTGCTTTTGGCTCAAAGGTCCCAGGACCCCCTCCACCCTCCGGGAGAAAGCCCAGTGCATCTGGCAGCCGGGAGGTAAGGAAACACTGTAAAAAAAAAAAAAAACATGCTTACAACTTAAAAAAAAAGAAAAAATATTCTTGATTGGCAAAAAATATGCAAAATAAGCATCATCTGCTAATGGGTTTAGAACAAAAAAAAACTTGATAGAAAAATTACTTTGGTGAAATTCTAGGACTATAAATCTCAAAGCCAGAAAACAAGTTACTTTCACAATTTCTATTTATAATACCCATTCAGATTTTATTTTTTCGGGGAAAGTCTGATTGAGTGAGGGTAATGGAGCTGTAATCTATCAAACACTAACCCGCTATACTCTATGCGCTAGATTCAGTATGCACTTAGGGTCCAATTCATACCTGTGTGTAGGTGCATTTTCCATGTAAGTCTCTCATTGTTGTAATGAGTTATGCTGAAAATTTACTTGAGCGCAGGCCAGACATCAACCAAGCACATCTCTGACATCTCTTGTAAGGCATGTGTGATTTAATCAGAACAGTTTGGACTTTATAACATCATTATTAAGTATGCTATACACTCATCAAAATTTTTGATTTAATTGTATATGGCCTTCAAGAGATTAAGTGTGTGAGATAGAATCTAGCAGCAAGACCAGGACTCAATCAAGGTGTTGATTGTAACCTTTGAATAAGAGTGTTATGCCTTTTCTTTGCAAGAGCAGTTTGGCATATTAATTTTCATGATTGCTGGAATCACTGTGTGAAACTGTGTGATTGAAGATAAAAATAAAAGCACCTGCATTTAAACTGTGACCCACAGTACAAATGTTGAGCAAGTCCCAGGCCTAGTTTTCTTCATCTTGAATTGTTTGTAAAGGAAATGGATTTGAATATTCACTATCGCCAGTTTAGCACTCTTTTCTAGTGTTGATAAAATTATTGACCATTAATATACGTAGTTAATGAAGAGTCAGGGATACAACCATATAATTCAAGACCTGAAATCTCTCACCTCTTTGCTTTGTCACTGTTACTGTAAGATAAGCATTGCATTCACTGACACACCTTTATAAGTTTTTTTTTAATTGGTAGATGATGTCTATAGTATTCTTAAAGTCTATTGTGTTATTGTAATATTTGCTGTTCTAACAGAGACGTTGTCATACAAAAAGCCTAATTATTATATAGCACACTAATCATGAAAGTAATGAGAGATTTCATAGTGATCTAGTGCTAAAATTGGGTAAACGCTCTCAGCAAAAGGAGCCCCTCTCCAATGCAGTGTTTCCTTTATCTGTTATCTTTCCTCCTTGATCTGAGAATAGAATAGGTTGATGTGTGTGAGGCAAGAAATAAGGCAGTTCAACAGAGCTACCCGCAAGCCTGTTCTTAAAGGGGTGCACTGACATTTTGGCAATTAAGCTCTACTCACCAAGAGAAGAGCAACCTACCAGTGTGTTTTCATTTTCTGCTTGTGCATTCTGGAGCCAATGTGCCGACCCTGGTAACTAGATCAAAGGGTTTAATTGCAAAAAGATGGCAGCGCATCAATGTTTGAGTCCACAAATCCATGTGCATCCAATTGTATGGTCTTAAATTTATGTGCACCACCAGCCAGTGATGTGTTCTGTGGAGTCTGTAAAACAAGCGGGCCCTCATTAATCGTTCGGACTCTTTTTTCGTGCAGGTGGTTCTTGTGTCTGGCTCCAAAGCAGGCCGGACCTGCGGCCCAGTGAGACAGAACAGCAGTGATGGGGTAGAGAAGCAGACCCATCTGCGTTCTGAGACGGCCCCGCCTGCTGGGCATGACAGCACACAGCAGGCCTGCCAGGACAGCGGGCAGCCAATAGGGGGGCTCACAGGTAACTATCAGCAGACCCTTGCTGCGTTAAAGTCCAGATTTGATGCAGTACCGGCTTCTCTTCAGTTTATATGGTGAGTTTAGTTGGGGCAAATGGCCTGCTGTCATCATAATATGTTCTAATATAATATCCTTTTAATGCTTTGTGCTATATAGCTAAGAAGATAAGAACATATAATGGTGAGAATGGGCCATTTCAGCCTAACTAAGCTTGAAGCTTGCCATTTAACCTATAGATTGCAGAGGATCCAGCACTGCATCAAGCCTGGACTTGAGCTTACCTTGAGGGTCTGATCAACTATAGTCATCTTGGAGTGGAGGCAAAGTTGGGCCAGGACTGTATCCTGTCACTTAGATGAATTGTGCTTTACATATGCATATATGCCTCATAATATAAACATGGTTTATGACAAAGTTATCAAAGTTTGTTTTGTGATAGGAGCTGATACCACTCTGTTAGAACTTATGCTGGCTTTTAAATGGCTTTTAAACAAATACCAGTTTTACGATCATAACTGCCTCAATTTCATCACAGCGTGACACTGAGGTGGGATATTACAGCAATTTTCATGTATTATTATGAAAATGTGCAAACTGGATTAAAATGTGGTTAAAAGAGTGCAGTGCGTTTCAGAGTCAGGGACAATTCCATTCCAATTTAGTAAATTCAGGAAACTGATTGAAATTCAGAACAATTCATGAATGAATAATTTATAAAGGTTCCAGCTTTGAAAAAAAAGTCTGTGTTAAAACACATAAATCTTCCGTATTGCGCTGTAATTTTGTCAGTCTTCATTGGTGAAATTATGTCCTCTG
Source organism: Albula glossodonta (assembly GCA_019788955.1). Lineage (NCBI taxonomy): Eukaryota > Metazoa > Chordata > Actinopteri > Albuliformes > Albulidae > Albula > Albula glossodonta. The sequence continues at coordinate 2,725,034 of JAFBMS010000056.1, read as the reverse complement.
TCTTGAGATGAAAAGTTTTGTGGTGAAAGGTTTCTGCTTCCTTTGACATTCCTGAGAGATTTGATTGCCCTCTGTGTCAGCTGAGACAGCGCCAGACTGTGAACAATGTTTTCATCCTATCTCACATCCCCAAATCTCTTTTCAAACCATCTCACTCAGCTTATCCTGCTGTGCTCTTATAAAGAAACAGTCGAATTTGCATTCCAGCTCTCATGGTCATTGTTAGTTATCTTACTATTGAGTACAGCTGTCTTACCATACCTGCTCACTCAGCTCTGTTTTGCTTAGGGCCAGGTTACATAGTCTCTGCTGAGCAGGTTACGCTAATGAACAGAACAGTGTGAGAGAAGGGATGGAATTTTCTAGAACAATGTGGAGGTTTCACTTCTGTCAAACACTATAGGGAACAACACACAGAGCCTTGGGTTGCCGGTGAAGGTCTATGTCTCTAAATGAGTTGATCGATACAGGAAGCCATTGGAGCCTTCAGCCACACCCCCCTCCAGGCAGAGCGTCATTAACGGACAGGCCCGGGGTGAGGAAGCTACGCGTCCACAACGCAGAGAGGGAAACCCCAGCCGTCACGGGTGAGGAGCTGGAGCCTTACAGTGCGTTACGTGAGCTTTTACAACACTGCTTTAGTTTTTGAGTTAGCTATTAGCTACAGCCCATTAGCTAGCTAGTGAGGAAATAGGTTTAACCTGTTAATGCAGATCCCAAGTTCAAGTTCATTTGTTATTTGTAGAACTGGCACTCTTTTGGGCCACTAGAGGGCGCTTCTGCACAAAGGGGATAACTAAGCGTAGGTAGAGAAAAGAGAGTAATCGAGCTTAAAGAATAATATGAAATTATTTTGTTGTTTCTTGCAAGCTGAATCCATCAGTGAGCTCAGTGAAATGAACAAAATTACCTTGCTAAACTAATAGCTGGCCTTAGTATTTTACTAAACAACCGCAGTCTACATATCTTCATACACAATCTCTGGAAAACAGGCCTGCCAGTTTTGGGTTTGTATCAGTTTTAATACTATGATTTGCAGCAATAAAGGTCCCATGATTATTCTAATCATCTGACCACAACGTCTAATAGAACTTCTTTCTTGCAAACCTATGAAAAATCCTCATAAGACGTCAGATGGTGTCTTACACTACTTTTGGGCTTCAGTATCGCAGCAGTCATATGCTGGGTTTTGTGACATGACTGGAATAATGAGCTCTTGGTCATTTGCTCTCCCGCTTGGCCTCTGAACTCTGTACCTCTTATAAAGTAAATGTGGACTTCAGTGATGTTTCTCTAATTAAGTTTGTCCTTGTCCATCTGTTCAGCTGTGTATGGCAGCTTTAGACTGATCACAGCGGTGTCCAGGTAGCACAGTGCACCTATCAGCTTGATGATGACTGACATGACCTCACTCAACGGGCTGTCTTTGCCTTTGACTTTTTTCCATATATTTTCTGTGTTCCTTTCTACAAATTCACTCAAATTGTTTTGGAAGCTCCTTGTTATTCATTGTTGGGTCATTGCTTTCAATGCACTATCTGACTGAGGAATCCTACAACTGAATTTCACTTCATTTCTGCATTCCTTGCATGTGAACCTCTAGTATGTCACAAGACAGAATTCTACTAAAGTTCAGTAAACATTTTTTTTTGCAGTGAGCTGATGTAGGTTTGCCTTACATAGGGTCTGAACACCTATGCAATAAAGCTATATGGATAGAGTAAGTTAAGTGTCACTGAAATATTCATTCCTATGTAAAAGGGTCATGATCTGAAGCTATTCTTCAACAATGCTGGGTCTGTATACTTTACTAGGGCATTGTGAATGGTAAAATATAGTACAAACCTTTTGTGTGATGGAATTTCAAACTGAAAAACAAGCTTAATAAAAGAGTTGCCAAAGGTCATGGTCTCTTCAAAATATCTCATCCAACCTAACAATGACCAGTTTATAATAAATAAAATGTTCAAAACATGAATGAGAGAAAAGTTTGCTGCCTACTGTTGTAAGGCGACCTGTATCAACCACCTTGGGAGCTCAAAAGCCTTACTGATAGCCTCCACAATTATTGCATCTTGCACAGAAGAAAAAAGGTATTGAATGGTTTTGCTTCTGCTGTCACTTGTAAAATGTCCCAGCAGGCAGTGCGCAGAAATGCAGTGGAAAGGAGGCAAGCCCCACTACCAACGGGGACTGCCCCCCCTGCAGGGTGGTGAGCAGTACTGCAGTGCAGACCCCTGGCCCAATGGGAGACAATGCAGCAGGTCAGAACCCTCCTCTAAACAGACAGTCACAGTGATGGTGGCACTGTTTAAACTGCCACTAAGTAGACCATACTGTTGGATATTACAGGAAGGAGGGGCAACCCTTTGATGGCTTTTCCCCTAACTAACTCCTGCCCTCCGAAACTCACCCCACACACACACACACACACACACACACACACACACCACTACCACCCTTTAACTCACGTTCACTTGCTTCCCCTTGCAGGCAAAAAGCAATTCCAGCCTCCTGTGCTCCTATCCTGGCGTAAGCAGGAAGTTCATTAGCGCTAATGGGATATTAAATAAAAGTCAAAGGAAAGTCTCTTAGGCCCTGAGTCTTCCACAGTGGGCAATTAAGAAAAGGTGATTACACTGTAATGCTGTTTTAAAGTGCAGTGAGCATTCATTCACCCCTTTCATGAAGCTGGTGCTGAATTTTGGTTTGCCAACCATGAACCCAAATTTGTTTTAATTAATCAAATTACTTAAACAAACGACTGAATGGATTAGTGGTTAAGGCAGTACACCTTGCACTCCAGGGGTTTGGGTTATAAAGCAAAGAGGGCCATTACCATTTTACTCACGAGCATAGTATTGGACGTAATTAAATCATTTATCAGTTATAATATAGCTAATAACTAAATTAAATAATGTGTATGTTGAAAAGAACTCTAAGCATCTTAAGCAGCTCTGAAGAAAATAGTGCTGAGAAATATGGCGCACTTTCTGTTACAATAGGACTGTTGTTAATACTAACAGTTCAAACAAGAATGAGGAAGCAGTGGTAGAGAGACTACAAAATATACCCCACAATTTTTTTTTCATTTACTTTTTAATTTAGATTATTATGAGGTCAGTAGCTGCTTTGATTTGTCTTCCTTTTTCCAATAAACCTCAGCTCCCTGTGGCTGTCCTGTATTTATTATTCAATACAGAAATTGTATTCCTCGTTACCTGAGCAGGTCTGGAAAAATGATAACAGTCTCCTACATTATTGATTGTGTGGAGTTTTATGATGCAAAGGCAGACAGAGAAAAATATTAATATTGAATCTTTATCCACAAGGGGTTCCAGGAATATATTGAACAAGACCCTGAATTAGCTCTGTCTCCTTCAGCAAAGTAGTTTACCCCAGAGAGGGTCTATCAGTCTGTCTCTTTAAAGCAAGCTGTTTATGTAGCTTTGCCACTTGTTCCCATGGCTGACTTCTCACTCAGAAATAAAGCAGAAAGGCAGAACATCACACTGAAAGATCAGATTAAGTTAAACTTTAGGCAGTGTGTGTTTGATATTGGGAAACATGGTGTTGCCATATGTACATACATAATCTATGTCCTACCTTTTTTGCAGTCTACAGTCACGTCAGCTATCACGTAGCATTCCAACAGTTTCACAAAATAGTGGCACTGTGACAATTTTGGTTTGATGCCAAAACAGCACAAGAATGTTCTATGTTCTCTGCAATAATATGTTTTGCAATGTATCACTTGTCATTAGTTGTGCGACCTAGCCGAAGTAGAAGGAATGGAGGTGTTTACAATACTTGACCTCTCAATTTAATACTTGTTACTTTATGCAACATCTGGAGAGACTTCCCTTACTAAATTAATGGAGCTCTCCAGCTGGCTGCCAGAATCTTGGATGTAGCATTTCCAAACAAATGTATGTGCAGAAGGGTACAAATATATTCAAGCAAACAAAGTACATATCAGAAATATGTGTCTGATAAATATTACTTTTGTTGCAGCCAAATTGTGAGAGCTATCTAAAAACCAGCCCAAAAACCAAAGTAGAATACAGAGTGTATCACCAGATATTAAAACTAGCAAAATAAAATGTTCACAAAAGTATACATACAATAAAGAATCCAGAAATCTGGTAGCATTTGTTACTGTGAATGAACCGATAAAGTCCACAAAGTCCACATTTTAAATGCTGTTTACAGACATGCATTCAGTTTACATGCTATAGCAGGGTAACCTGCAGTATTTCTGAGGTAGAGTGTAAGTTCATCAAGATAAATTTCACTCCACGCAGTCACATTTATCTGATGTACCTCATTTCCCTGCAGCTTGTGAATGAAGATACAGTGTGATTAAGAACACTCACATGGATTATTTAATAGATCAGGGGAAAAGGAATTGAGATCCTTTTGATGGATTATGGTCTTTGCTCTCTGGCTTATTATGTTCTGAGCATCCCAACCCATCCACTTTAAACTGTCACTAATGTGAAGCCCATTGATATCCATTGATAGTCTTCATTCCTGAAAGCCACTGCTCTTGAAAGGTTTTCAACTGAGGAATTCCTTGAACCAATCTTTCATGTCTGGTCCTTTGAGTTTGTCTCTATCAGGACAACTAAGAAGTAAATAAGATGAGAAGATCAACAACCTATTATTCCACCATATCAAAGACAAGAAATGCCAACTCTAATGACTGTTTTATCACTCTAATCTAGCACACATGAGTAGTAATACCGACAGATCTTTTTACAAACTGTCAAGCTTCTAGCTGTGTTTATTTTGTTCTTCTTTCAGACAAGGGGGCCTTAGCAGGCTGTTTGAAGGACAAAGTGGATTTGGATTGTTCCAAACAAACTCAAGAACCAGCCAAAAAACAGCTGACCCACGAGGCTTTGCCACGGGCTGCGAGTACCGAAGATCAGGCCAGAGGGGTGGAGCCTCAGCTTCACCTGGGCGACGTGTTCACCTTCTTATCCCGCCCACATTCAGCAAGGCGTGGGCAAGGACACCCTGTTTTCACAGAGTGCTCAACCTCGCCCTCGGACATTTGGTATGGCGGGGATGGGCCTTACAGAGGGGCGCGGCTGGAAGATGACTTTATCGGCAGCGAAAGTGAAGAGGTACATGCTCCCCGAAGCAAAACTGACTTCATTGTCTGTAATCATAATGAATATCATATTACAGGTTATAAGCTGTCATAGCAATTCATAAGCATGCCATAAAGTAGAATAAAGTAACGTTATCTTTCCCAGGGGGAATTTCAAGATGCATCTTTCCAAATGTTGGAATGTCACACAAAAGCACTTAATGCAGATCATGAGTGGGCATTTGTTTCAATGTAGTTGGGGGTGTTCAACTTATGTATTATGTACCAATGACTATTGGCAGTTAGTTTGCCCTCTAATCCTAACCCTACTTAGTGTTTTTATAAGCAGTTTACCTACATGGTTATAGCACAGGTATAAGCACTGTTAAGGGAAAAAGGACACTTGTTTGTCGTTCACCTCAAATTAATTATCACAGTCAGGAAAAGAGCAAGTTTAATGTTAAGGGGAGGAATGAGAAGCAGATCAAATTACCACAAGCCAAACACTTCCAAGACGTGCAAAAATAGTTTTAATATATTGTACTGTTACAGTCTGTTACTTGCAACATGGTCTCATAGATGGAGCGTCAAAATCTAAGACATTCTACAAGTGGGTGAAGCCATTTATTTGACCACTGTGTCTGTGGTTTTCCCTTGTTTTTCCAGGAGGACTCCTACTCAAGACCTCTCATGCAGAGATCTGGTGCTCGGTCCGGCCCAAGTCTCAGAAACAGGCTGGGTCGACCTGAAGCTGGAGACCATGAGCCCACAGTGCTCTACGGTCCGGGCAGTGTCATGGCGAAAATGACAGCATCCCTGGGAGGAGGTCTTCCATGCTCCAGGTGGCCTGAGGCAGAGCGCCCTGGCATGGTTCCAACCCGCTGCCTCTCTCCTGACAGAGCCAGGCTGGGCTCAGACCTGGACAGCCCCAGACGCGAGAAGGCTTACCCCGACACCCTCCTCAGAACCTCACTGAGCAGAAAGTCGCTCAAAGAAATACACATAGGAGACCCCAGGCTGCTTGTGGAACACACAGTAAGTTCAGTTATTGATTTATTCTGCAACAAAATAGTGCAACATTTTTCTCTAGTATTATTATTTAGAAGTCATTTTTATTAATACAACATCAAGACTGGAACATACTTTAAACTTTTTTATTTGACTGAAAACTTAAAGAGATGATGAAAGCAGTCTTGGTTGGGAACAAAATTTCAGACAAACATGGTTTGCACATTTAATGTCATTTGTAAAATTATAATAAAAACTGCTTCTTTTATGAAATAAGTAATGTAGTGTTAAACTGCGAGAGTTTGGCCAGAATTTTATTTATTTACTCATTTGCAGTATTACTAATGGCAGGAACAACAGGTAATACATTCTGATCTTTGTTTTCATAAATCCACAGGTTACTTACTGCTGCCTCAATTATCTGGTTATTTATATACTGCCAATCCAAACAAAAAGAGGGTAGCAGGGTCACAGAGAAAACATGGTTTTATTTTTCTTTACCAGCCTAGATCATTCTGCCAAAGGTTGTTAAGCATATGAGGGGACATTCTTTGTAAAGAATTTGCAGTAGGCTATATGAGGGAAATGGTTTCTCTTTTGGGAGGAGGTGGACTAAATCAGGTCTCAACTGGACTCAGCTAGGGTAAGGAAGCAGTTTTCACTGGTAGAAATCTCTTCCAGTGGAAGCAAGTACCTGAAGAAATGTCCTTGGTGTTCTTGCCTCTTCAAGGCAAAAGTGCAATCGACATTCAATTCCCCACAGAGCCTGTTCCATTTCCCCTCCTTTGTTTAAAGGAGGTGTCGGTCAAAGAAAGGTGAGATCTGGCGATCAGGTACAGTGGGAGGAGCACACACTGAACAGAGCTGCTCCCTGAATGATGTCTAATTTATGCCCATGCGCTCAGGGAACGTCATGGCTGGCAGATCGGAAGAGGCTCAAAGCGTTCCCGAGCTGGGGGAATTTCCGAATAAAGCAGGCCACTGAATAGCTATTTCTGACATAATGTGGCTTAAGTGGCTAAATCATCCTCCCCGTAAACGGTCGAAGTGTCTAATTAAGAGGAACGGGTCTTTAAGATTCTGGGGCTGCAGCTGCGATGAGGAAGAACCCCAGCACACACAGGGGTCCCCCAAGACCAAGAAAACTGGGCACCTCCTATCCTCAGCTCATTACTAACAGCTAATTAAACAATCCCTTTAACACTAACAACGGAATCTTAACAGATCTGAAATAATCAATCTGATTTCAATCATTACATTTTTTTTTTTGCATTTAAAATGTATTTGTTTAAAAAGATTAGCAGAATTCATTAATTAAAACACTGTTGATATCGTCATGATATTTTCCATTGTGCTTTATAGATTCTTTTGTTTTTTTTTATTAAACATTAGTCCAACTCAGCTGAAATCATACCTCCAGCTCAGAGCCACGTTGGGTTTGAATTAGTCACGTGGTACTCCATATGCAATTTAAAATGAAAATGTTCTGATTGAGGTGGGCCAAAGTATCACTGCCTAATATGTTGTTACTGAACAGACTCCTGCTGACAAACTAACTGACTGCTGATTGAACCATAAAACCAAAATTATTATTGGTGTTATTGTTGTTTTTATTATTATTATTTGTTGTAGTGGTAGTAGGAGTTGTAGTATTATTAGTATTCAGACAGAATGTGGCTATTTCAAGTGACGGCCCAATCAAGTTTATGTTATTGTGCATTCATGCATTATTTTCACAATTAAATTTTTTAAAAAAATGTTATCTTTGTACATGATAAAATGCCTATCCAGTTGCACTGGGAATAATGTCCCTCATGTGAGTTTGAACTATCTGAAGTTTGAGGTAAATACACATGTCTAATGACACAACAGGGATTCACAGTTGGTGCTGAAAACGTGTTAATGTGTCACAGCAGATCTGGCATCTGGTCTAATGAGTCCTGCACCGCCGCATGAAACAGGCAGCTCATCAGCGCAGCCACGACTCGCTGTCACATTAAGAGGGAAGAAATGTGTGTGTGTGTGTGTGTGTGCGTGTGTGTGTGTGTGTGCGCGTACCTGTGTGCACATGTGTGTGTGTGGCTGTGTGTGAATGTGTGTGTGCGCGAGCGTGTGTGTGTTTGTGTGTGTGTGTGTGTGCCCAGCTGCTGTGTGTGTTTATGTAGACAGCATATCCAATATGTATCCACTTATTACCGATACTGAAAAGCTGAAGCCAGTCCTGGCTAGGAGCCAGCTGAACACTGATGAGGTTCAATTATTTTTTGTATTGCACTCCAAAAGTTACACACAGCAGCTTTCTTGAGGCCAGTCATGTTAATGTAATTAGTAATGTGTGTAATGTTAATCTGCAATTTCAGTACTTTCATTTTGAAAATTCTTAAAACGTATCTGACACATTTCCTCCGTCATGTTTTTTTTTTCATGATAATTATCTGGAAATATTGCCGGGAGGTTCATATCCAGGACTTATCGGTGCATAAGTTGGTGAAACAGTTGAATTTGGTATTAATTGCAAAGCCAAATGCAGTACCTCTTTTGTTAAATCAAGAATCCTACCAATGTGAAAATATGTCGGAGAACACAGTAAGAAGGTGCGCAAGTAGAAAAGGCGGCTTCGGGGGAAATTGACAAGAAGAGGTAACGTGAAGCTCTCCTTTGTAAAGCAGATTGTCATGGTGACCGTCTTTCTCCAGGCGTCATGGCGACCTCACTGAAGGAGCGCAAGCGGTCAGGCGAGCTTGATGTAAGGGCGTCCGGATAGGCTCCTTTTCCCATTAAACGGAGAATATGTGCAGGAAACAGTCCCTGTGACAAAGAGCAAATCTGACAGCTGTTATGCATGACAGTCGGCAAGATACAAGGGTCTGCATTTTGTAAATTTAATCTAAAACTGGTGTCAGGGGATTAGTTATGTTATGTGCTGCCATTCTGTCCTGCATAGTTAGCTCGCTCATTTCAGCTCTGCATAATACACTTGGTGGGAATAAAAACTGCTTTCACGATTAAACCATTGTTTGCTGCACATCTCTGTTTCCTTGTTAAAATAATGGAGGATGTAATTGTAGATTTTTGCAGTCAGAGGTGTCAAGGACTCTGGTATTCCCCATGCTATTGATCTGCAGACTCACATAGCTCCTCATGCAGCTCCCATCACCTAAAGCCAAACACTGTTTTTTTAATCAATAACTTCTATTTTTTAGACAGTTCTGATGAGCACCTGACCTGAGGTGTGATTCACTGGGCCACCCTCCCCCCCATGGTATAATTTTTTTTTGGTGCTTTTGCTCGTTTGTTTTATTAAGGATGAGAACCCTGAGGCCAACTTCGCATACTTTCTTCTGAACGTGCAAATATACGAGTCAGATCAGTCATTCTATATTCAGTACTGAAACAGTTCATCACTGTGTGCCTCCAAGCATTTCATATAGCTTTATGTGTGGGAGTGGTAGGACAAAATGTGATGTTTGTGGACCTTTCACATTTTAAACATCGGCACCTAGAGGCCATCGAGGTTTGTTCTTTGAAATAAAAACATGAGAAGAGTTTGAGGAAGCAAGTTTTTTTTACATTGTCTGATTTTGAAAATCAACCTGTGCGTGTACAGGTCTTCAACAAAGAGAATTTGAACTTAGTTAAACCAGAAACATATGTGTATTTTCTTTGTGGTATATAACATGCATATGTATGTGTTGTCAAATGGTATGAACATATAAGTATTATGTGGCTTGTTGAATCGGATATATTTGTAAGTGACTAGCAAAAGTCTTATTTTAATTTGGGTGTGTTTCTATGTTTTCTTAAGGAAAGTAGTGGAGCAAGCCATCAGCCAGTGAAGGGAAGCAGCTCGGAGTCGGGCGCGCAGGTCAGTCTTGGCAACCAGGAGGAAGAGGAGGAGCTGCTGATGCTGGCCAGTCTGCTGAGACAGGAGGAAGAGGAGCGAGAGGAGATGTACGGGGAAGGCCGGTCCGCGGGCCTCAGCGCCTCCCAGATCCACAACTGCAACGTGAGCATCAGCACCAGCAGCGACGACACCTCCACCTGGACCCCCTACGTCCCCATGGTGAGGCCCTCGTCTGCTCCTCAGACCACATGGCCCTCAGCGTTAGTCCCTGAGGGCCACAGTGAGTGCTGTTTTAATCTGTTTTAATTGGACATTAAGGGCTCGGGAGCAAAAACAACAACAACAAAACGCGTCATGCCCTGCGGCGTTCCAGCACCAGTATTGAAGACTAATTGTTTTAAGCTCTGTTGTTTTTCCTTCCATCACAATAAAGCAGGGCTGGCCGGCCCCAGTCCAGAAGAGCCACAGGATGCGGCTGGCTTTTGTTTTAACCTTAAAACCAGCAACTAATTAAGACCCAAGAAATCGTGCGGGGTGAGTTAAATTCGTACTCTCCTGTGCCAATAGATCAATTAAGTGCTGAGCAACAACAAAAACCAGCCCAGCCTGTAGCTCTCCAGAACAGGACTGGCCACCCCAGAAAAGTATAAAAGTGCTGATAAACCACTTAGTCACGAATTTAACAGCGTTTTACAGTTTACTGTTGGGTGCGCCTAAGCATTGAGAAGAATGACTGAGGATATTAGCACATACATGCTGCTTCATGCAGTGTGCGGACAAGATGATGCGCTAAGAGCTAAACATGTACTTGTCAGTGATGTTTTGGTTATACCAGAGGTAAGGTAAGGTACCAGCACAGTCTTTGTTGTCTGTGCATTGTAGCACTCAAACACTTGAATAAACAAACCCAGAATAAATGTTGGAACGACTACAAAAAAAAAACAGTAATTGTCCATGTTTGTTTGAAGCATACTATTTGTTTTCCTCTTTTCATGTTTGTGCTGCCATGTTCGGTTTGAAATAATGATTATAGTCTGTCATCCCAATATTCTGTCTGTTTCATCCCAAGAAACTGACTGGGAAAGGTCTTAGCTGCAGTTACGGATTCCTTTTAAGTCAGGCTCCATCTGCAAATCACAGGGCAGACTCCCTCTGTACGCCACAGTATCTACCCCTGGCTGTCATCTAGGCCTGAATGATCCATGTGTCCCCTCATATAATACTGCTAAAAAAACCTTTTATCACAGTTATGCTTCACTGGCTGTACACATAACCCCCATAATTCACACAAAAAGCTCCTCTTGAGAACCCAGCCGCTCAACAAGGCCCATTAGACTCAGCCTGGCATCTTTTAGCTATACATTGCATCCTATAGTTTAACAACGATGTCGCATTGACCCTAAGTCTAAAAATTAACATGATGTGTGTTTTGCATAAATATAAATGTGATATACTGGCAATCTTGTCACTAAGGTTGCTGAGTTAATGAGGCCACAGTACTTTTCTGGCTAATTTGGCAAAATCGTGTGTCACTATTCTCTCCAGCTCCATTTTACTAGTATTACTTTGGGTAAAATCGGGAAGTGTGGCTAGAGTAGGACTTTGAGCTGCAAGGGAGAAATGTAGGGGAAGAAGAGCATATGTCTTTAAAAGATTGAGGTCCATTTTGCTGCATATGCTCTTAAATAGAACTTCATTTAAGTTCATTTAATTGGGTTCTGGCTGATGTCTTTATTTTTACTCCCAACTTATTTGGTTAGAGCAAGACAGAGTTTGCTATTTTTCAACTTTGTTGCAACCTAATCTAATTTTGAAGTGCGTATACTTTCAACAATATTATAATATTTCCTTAATGCAGAGGAAGAATATATGTGAATTTCAATGCATATAAATCAGCATTGGTTTTGACATTAGAATAGAGATTGCTGAAAGTTATTATAACAGTCGAATGAATTTGATACATTAGTCATAGAGGCAGTGCCATCAGAAGACTGGGTAATCTTATCACACTTTGTTTTCCTAGTGAGAAAATGTCTTCACATAGTGATATTACATCTCTGTGTTTGTCATTTTAATTTAGGAAGCTTTGTTACAATCACACCAGCCTAAAGGCAAAAACCATTTCACAGAGTGTAGGGAACCATGGTCTTCCTTCTACAGAAACTCAAAGAAAACCCAGGCAGACGCCTGATGTTTTTAATGACCAAAAGGGCTTGCATACTTAAGCTATGAATGCATTCATATCCATTCAAAAACAACTTTAATGGCAATCATGCGGCCCTAACACTTATTTTTGTATTCAATGTCAGCAATGAAATACAAATAAATTGGAAATATGAATGTTTATAGGATATCTTTTATTCTCATCCTTGATAAATGAAAAGTATGCTGAAATTGGTTCATTTACACAAACTCATTTTGTTTCTCTTTGTGGCCTTGTCTGACAAACCTATACTGTGGCTAATATTCCAGCAGCATCTGAAGGTCTAAAATGGGGCAACAGCACCACCATTAGACTGTGAGGAAACCTGCAGAGTCCTAATTACACAGACCGTTATCAGCTTCCCCGCTCCGTCAGAAACAGCTAATCACGCATCCCTGCCTAACATCGCTAAAGCTTAGGCTGTCGAGGCCAAATTGTTTGTGAGGTCCTGACTGAATTTCGGTTGATTCGGATTCCGCCTGTTGTGTTCTAAAGATGGTCTGATGGTAATGACTGTTCAGAGCCCTGTAAATCACAACTTTGTGCCAGTTAACTGATGCTGTTTCTAAAATAATCTAATCCACATGCTTATACTGTGATCTCAGTTACTTAGCAATGCGGTTCAAAATGTTGTGACCCACCCCATGTTTTTTGTTCATTGTTGTATCTGCATGTTTGTTTATATTTTTATATACAAAGGGCATAATGTTGGCTGCTTGGCATGACATTATTACATGGTTAACCTGAGCAGAGATGGCAATTAGTTAACTTTGTCAAAATGAATACCTAAAATATAATCACAATTGCAGCCTGACAGTCTATGCTGTAGCGCTGGAGACAGTGTTAGTAGCTACTGTGCAAGCATTCATATTAGTACTTGACTGGTCTCAGAACCCAGGCAGAGAGATTTCTCAAGATCTCCAGAAGCTCGCGTCTGGGACTTGCTGTTTCTGCTATCCATGCCAGGAATATGGCAGCTCAGACATCAGAGCTCCTGCCTTCCCCTTCAGATCCTCCGTCACTGAGTTGAAGTAATTGATAATAAAATATTGGTTGCGACTGAAGTGGGAGCAGGTTTATCCCTCTGAATTGCACGGATTTGAGCAGGGCTTCAGCGGAGAAGTTTAAGCCTGGCAGACGATGCTGGAAGGGAGGTATTTGACTGCAACGCTATTTAATGGAGTAATTATAACTGGCACTGCTGTGCAGGATTTCACTGGGAGTGCAGTTGCATCCACCATGCTGTTAGTGCCATCACTGTATACTAGTAGGATTCATTGCTCTCACATGAAGGCTAAAGTTTATATGTATATATGTATGTATTTTATATAAAATTTACAAATTTTGCAACTCGAGTTAAGAATGTTCCTTGCTGAAGTAAATTGTATATTTTTTCATCGTGCTTTGTGTCACTATGCTATACAAAGTCTGATTAATGAAGATATGCCGTTTATTTAAATGCATTGTGTCAGTGTATCATCATTATACAGTGTAGACGTGCACTGTGTTACACTGAGGTGTGAGCTGATGCGGATGGTTGCTCGGTTAAGATAATGAAATAGCCAACCTTTTCCCTCTTCTGTTCACAGCCAGCCTATCAGGGTCACCATTACCAGGAGGAAATGTCTCCTCTCTTGCACTCCAATCCACGGTAAGAGGCACATTTGCTGTGGGTGGCTTCTTTTACCCTCAGAATATAGAATCGTCTCTATTCATTACGCTGCAGCTCATTACTCCAGCTTTTTTAGGACGGGGTGGGGGAAACTAAAAACCCCAACCATTAAAAAAAACTGAATTCTCGATTTATGCACAAGGTATTTGCTGAACAGGAAATAAACGATTAGGATCTGGATGTTATGTAGTAGACTGAGGCGCAGACAGTTTCCTTCTTAAAGATGTTGAACACGTGGGGCATGTCATTGGGAGCATATGCTGTGAAATCGTGACCAAATTAAACCCACCATAACTACGGCCGGAGAAGGCCCGTTTTCTCACAGCGTGGACTCTCTGTCATAGCTGGGCAACTGCACAGACTTGAGCCAGACTCACAGGCTTTCGGTTCCAGTCTGGTAAACACCTTTAAAGACTGAAGCACTTAAAAAAACATTTATAAACTGTGTGTTTGTATAGTAGGACATTTAAGATTTATTCCTGCACCTGGAAGTTGGAGCTCCAGCCACACATTTACTGCCTATGGCTGGTGGTATGCATTAACAAGACTTGTCAGGGAAAGATAGTGGTTAAGCCTGCTAAATTTCATCAGTGTCATCACTCTCTAGCAGCCAGTGCTAGCCAGCTGGTCCCCTTAAAGAATGTGAACCGAGCACATTGACTTTCTGTTCCTCCAATGGGATAGCCAAGATGTGATTGGTAGTGTATCTGCAGTGTGATAAACATCAGCTCAGCTGATGTGTGACTTGGAGGAGCAAGCATGGCCACCTCCTGAATCTGCGGGACATGATTTCTACAGGAGACTCGAGAGTTTGAATCGGTGTTAAACGGGAG